>JAOBRD020518417.1:6687-16983 GCA_027575215.2 Hydrozoanthus sils | reverse complement strand
GTTGCGTTTTTCGAATGACTAAACACCTGTGTAAGAATAAAGAAAGGCTGAGAGAAAATGTTTTGTGAACTTTAAATGAAGCAAGAAAGACAAAATGTCGTTTATAGAAGAACTGGAGAAAAAGGTAAGCAAAATTCTGCTACAGTGTATTAGAGCTCCAAATTTACGTTGTAAAATGCTTAAAAGGCCACGATGAAGGCGGAGCTGAGACTAAAGGCGAGAGTATCTATCTTAAGCGAGGTTTTACGGGTAGATCAGAGCCTGATCAGAGTTCATACAAGCGGTTTCAATCAAGACTTAAGTAAACAAGATTATAAAAAAAGTAGAAATAATTTCGAACGTTCTAATTTGTGAAAGTCGATTAGAAACCACGTACATTTTATTAATACTTTGAAAACCGTCATATTACAGTTCATGACACAAGTGTTATCACATTTTGAGAGATATTTTGAAATTGAAGGTTCCAGGTGCATACAGTAACACTGCTGGAAGTAGAAGTCAATAAAGATACCTTACACTAGAGAATGCATGATTTGGAAACTTTTTGAGCATATATGGACAGATAGTTTTGCGGAAAAAATTGACAGATGTAGTTGTGCTGCTTCCAGTTGGCTCTAGAATCTTGTAGTTTGTTCCATTGAATCAGTAAAACAAGTTCGCGAGTATGAAACATCTACATAGAAGTTATCGAAAAAAACCCGTTCTAATCGGAATACTGGAATTAAATGATTTCATTATGCACAGTCGGTGATGTAAGTGTAACACCAAGAGGACACAAATTGTTGTTGCGACGCTGGTCAACTATGTGAGAGACCTGTTGACGACTGTGGGAGGTACCCCCGGGGGAGACTTAATATGCGAATTGGAGAAGTAAAAAGACGAACTGAGAGAGAGGGGCTGGGGGAAGTTGATAGGAAGGCAGAGATTAGCGTAGATTATTAACGAAACTTAATTTAGAAATGCGCAACCGTTAGGCAATTACCTAAAGGTCTCAATAATGTCTTTGGTGTATATATAGGTTTCAAGGTCAATTGTTCTACTGTGGTAAAATCTAACTAGCAAATACGGAAAAGGCTAGTTAGGGTATCTTCAAAGAAAAAGTGAAACTTGCTTGAAGTGAAACGTCACTTTGACGTCATTATGACGTCATAATTTCGAAAACTCACTTTTCTCGCGATCCATTTATTCAAAACTTTTAAGTTTTGGGGAAATGTTTTTTAATGAATAAAGCAGTCTAAGACCTCTGAAGTTTTCTTTTAATTTTGTGGTTGTGTTTTAGATTATATTTCATTTGTTTTTGTTTTTCAATTTATTGCGTTTGCCGAAGGAGCCAGGGAGGGGGAGTTGCGAAAAAATATTGCTGGATTTCGAGTATGTATTAAAAAATATCAGATTACAAATACTCTTGAGAAAAACAAAATAAAACAAGACATAACTGTGATGACGTTCTTTACTATGTATAATTTCCAACATTTTCAACTTTTGATGACGCCAGTACGCAACACCTATGACGTCAGAAATTTAATAGATACCGATTTATTTCTTTAACAAAAAATAAATGAATTGACTTCTCGAAGAGGTTGCTTTTGGTTCTTATTTGTGAAAGTATATGCCAAAGGTATGAAAAAGCCAAAAAATAAAAAAACGTACCTCCGAAAAACGGGTACCGTGGCAACAGCAGACTCACTAACTGCAAAATTGTATCGTATTTTTATTCTTTTACAAATTTGAAGAAAATTCATAAAGTTTGTAGACAAGATTCCTTTAGTTTTAGTTGAAGTGGTGACAGAAGCGACAGAGTCTAGGATTTCGGAACAGTTTTGAGGGCAGGATCTAAGGCAACGTTGCAGGTTTATAAATGTTTATAAATGTGAGAGGAATCAGAAGAGAAGTGCTCATTAACGCGTGTAGAAAAATGATGAGTAGTTTTGTCAATATAGCAAGCATTAAGACCTGCACAGGAAAATTTGTTTAGTACACACACGAGCGCTGCAAAGGGATTGATTCCCTCAAGGCTTACAGAACTGATGGGGAGATCAATATTGCCAATGCATTCATCTGCGAACTATCTGCGGCAATCCATTTAAGGTGCAAGATTCATCTAGCCGACAACATCAAGAAGAAGCTAGGCAAACTGTCCTTTGGGAAGAATGAGAGACTAATGATCTTGTCCTCCATTTTTGGAAGAAGAAGTGGAGACACACGCGAGAAAGGCCTTGTTGATGCCAGAGTGCCGATGATTTTGACGAGATGTTGGAGGATGTTAATTCCCATTGGTGTAAAGTGGAATCGACTCAGCGCTTGGGGTGGGGGTGGGCGACTTATTTCAGTGTTTTGCCTTGTTTCAACAAAGACGTTTGCTTTGCTGAAGGGTCAGTACTGGCTCCTGACTTTGCTGACCTGCGACCTGCGACCTGCGACGTGTGATCTGCGACCTGCGACGTGTGATCTGCGACCTGCGACGTGTGAACTGCGACCTGTGTTTTGTACCTGCCGACTGTGGGCCTATATTAATAGAAACAGAAAACTTTAAAAAATATTACTGAAGGTAGAACAAAAAAGCTAACTTCTAAAAACAACACAAGATGGTCGTGTCCAGGAGGCTCGCAGTGTTGTATTTTGAACATATCGTCTTAAACGACGTAGGATCATTAGGCCAGTAGCAACGCGCCAACGCTCTAAATAACAGGATCTTAAACTGTTTGAGGGTTACGCTCCCCAGTCTGAAATTTTCGGACAGAATGTTCCACTTGCGCGAAGCACGGATGAAAAATGAGTTTTGCAAGGTGGTCGTTTTGCATTTGCCAGGGCGGACGCTCGTAACACTTGGGCTGAGAGTAGATCTTGTCGTTCGGACGGGTTTAATTTGAGGCGGGAGAGATTCTGGCGATATAGTGACTAGTCCATGTGTAGCTTAATAGAAAAACACTAAATCTAAGAGTTCATGCCAATAACACAGAGGTAACAAACCCGCAGAGAGATGGCGTTCTTTGTAAATATAACTTTCTGTGCAGAGGAACGGCAGGCCTAAGATATATTTAGTAGCTCTCCTCTGGATTCTTTCAACTTTCTCAATCAAAATGAACCAAAATCCTACACTTGGTTTCAGCAGCATCTAAGCCAAGTAATGAAGGAAAACGTCATATCACCTGTTCGACAGATTGCTGGTCTTGGCTTAACTTCAGAATTTTATACTCAAAATGTAGCAGAATGCTGTAACAGCATGGTGAAAGGGGACGCAGGGAACAATATGGAATGGTCTCACTTTTGTTTGTCAGTCCAAGCTGCTGTAGAGCAACAGGAGCGAGAAGTGAAGAAAGCTGTCTACCAGATGGGTGAATACCGCCTTGCAGCTGAATTCAAACACCTAGAAGTACGAGTGAATAAATAGTTGAAGATGACCACCCCGTAACGAGAAGCGCATTTGAAACGTTTTAACAGCCCTTTGGACCAAATAGGGAATTCAAATGCCATTGGGGTAGGGTGAGTTGACGTCGGAGAGGGAAGTGAATTGAGTGTGAGCTATGGGGACTGTGGTATAAGCACGATATCCCGTAGTAATCTGCGGCAGATGTGGTACTCGGCTATGACGATTTTAAACCAAGATCAAAGAATCATGGAAGTGCATGGGACAGCCCAGGATCGCAGCAATTGGTGTTCGACGAGGAAGGCAAACCACCATCATATGTCCAAGATCAGGTGACATAAAGTGTCGGTGCCCTAAGTTTAAGTCTACTTTGCTATGCTGCCATGTAATTGCAGTAGCCCAGCACCTGCAACGTTTACCTCTGTTCCTCCCAATTGTAAGAAAGAAGGAAAAATGTCCAAATCCCTTTGTTCTCGTCGAGGGCAACTTACCAAAGGCAGTTGGGGAAAAAACTGGTGCACCAAGAAAAGGGAAAGCAAAGAGACCCGACAACCCTTAAGGTTAATCAGCAATAACAGATCTTCAACAGCGACTAGTACTGCTTCGACCAGTGGCGACGATTTGTTTGCAACTGCAACAGCTCTCGTAGCGCTATCGGGAAATGGATCGTCAGTTCAGGAAAATTTCAGCGTAAAAGAACTGGAAGGGACGCAAGTCAGAGTGTGTTACGGATGCGGGAAAATAATCTGCATTCCTCAGGACTGCAGTCCCACCTCCTCCTCGTGATCTTTGCATTGTCTTTAGGGAGTATCGTGTTTACAGGAATTGAGACAAAGTCTTAAAGATATCAAATGATGATATCGCCAGAATTGTCACTATCACATGAAGAGCAGATGCGTTCAGCTGAAGCACAAAGACTTCCTACCATCAATGATCAAAGTACCAGAATCTCTGAAGCCAAAGCTAACAGCTGTTCATTGGGACTGGCTAGACAAAGAGTTTCAATTTTTTTTTTTAAGTAATTGACTTTTTGTAAAATGCGTCTAAAACCGCATATACCTTACTTTCCCTATTTAGCCGAATGACATCGAATTTTATTGGAATATGGGCTTATCATAAGGAGGGGGAAGGCGCATCAAAATTTTCATGATACTTGGTTATTCAACTAGAAGTAAAGTGAGAAAAATATTTACAAGTTAAAAGACAAAGTTACAAGTTATTAAGACAAACTGGAGGATTTTGTTGCTCGTGTCACCGTACCTTTACGGCTTGAAATATTTTGAACTACGTGCCGTACTGACAACCAGACTATGTGTTACTTTGTTGAATTTATTCCTTTTTCTTTACATTAGAATATACTAATCTTGGGTTCTGAATATTTTTACAGAGTGGATAATGGTACAGGGTGGAAAATCTTCTAAATTTAATAACAGTACGGGGCAAAACAAGAGAATGGAGTGGAAAATCTTATAAATACAATAGCAGTATAGATTGATGTCGGTGTGGAAAAGTCAAACAACAAATTGTCTGCTATACCATTTCAAACATTGTACTTGAGTCAGACGTAAACATACAGACAGACTCTTTAAACAGTTGAAAAAAAGTCATTTAGTTCGTTAAGAACTACTGCTAATTAAGTGACAGACTGGAAACTTAATTTTCATACAGTCCTAAATTAAGCTGTATAGAGTGGATTTTTTCTCAAAAATAATAATCGAACAGTGTACGATTTTTAGTGACCCCAGGAGAAAAACTTTCAATTCTTGTGCTTTCTTTCTCGTTTAACAGAAGCACCAGTTTTTGTCATGAAAAGAATATCTACCTTACTTTAGTAAATACCAAACAAAACTCTCAAATAATCTGTTGAAACTATAATTCTTTAATACTTGAAGGAAAATCTTCTAAAATATAACAAAAGTCAGCATTTCTTTAGAACTGTTAATTGAGAGTCATTGACTGAAGACTATATTTACAGTTCTAAAGAAATGCAGAAGTAAATTTGATTGCCTGGTCTACGAGATGCTATTCATTCAGAAAACCCAACCAAGCTTGAACGTTCAATAAAATTCTGTTCGTGCCAAAATTTTTGTTGACACTTTTCAAGTTAGGTTTTGTTTTTATTGTTGTATTTAGCCAAGCCTAAAATGTATTCTAATTTCATTATATAAACTTTGTTTTTCTTCTTGGACAATGACTTGAGAATGACGTTTTCGCTTAATTTTACACGTAAGCATAACTTCATTATTTACCAAAACTGTTTTACAGAAATACTAACGCAGAATACTAACCCTAATCCTGCCAAAAAACGGTTTCACATAAACTAAAAATCAGTTCTAACTTTAAAACAACTGATTGCTTGAAGACCTAAACAGTGTCATCGTTTTCTCTTTGTCTTTCCAAGTAGATTCTGAAAATGGCCAGTGCATCAACAAATTCTGATTTATATCTTGGATTTTCAAAATTTAGCAGGATAAAAGTTAACCCAAGACTCATGGGTTTGCTTTGTTAAACATTTCTGACCCCAGCCAGTATACCAACATCTAACTTCTTCTTACATAACTCGTACAAATTAGGTCATTTTGTAATGAGAATATGGAAATTAATCAAACATGGAAAATCACCGAAGATGAAAAGCAAAATTCTCCTAAACTGGTAATAGGAAAAGTATGGGTTCTAGTTGGGAGAATTTAGCAGTACATCATTTGGCGGGGCTGAAAGTGTAAAACTACTTTCGATATAAAGACCAAATGTAAATGAACCAGAAAAACGGAAATATTTTCCAATATCACTAAGTGACGTAACCCAAGAGTCCTGAGGGACCGAGAGTAGTATCTGGGGAAGGACGTGGAGGAGGGGGGTTGTTAAATTCACTGACGTAGTTTATTCTAAATATTGAAAATACACGCTCCTGGGGTTTCAAGAGAAAAAGAAAAAATCTGAGAAGAAAATTTCCTTTCTACAAAAAAACATTAAGTATTTCAATAATGATTTAAAAAATATATAGTTTAGTTGATTAATGCACCGCATGGCGGGTTGTTATGTATTCTGGCCAAGGTTTGTTTCGCCGAAGGAGTTACAGAACTGAACTTTATAAAACACGCCGTAAGTTTATGGCGTATGGATGCGCGCTGCCGCTCGACCCCGAAACCCAAGATGGCGGCTACACTGTGCCCTGTGGGCCTTCAGCGCTAGAAAAGCACCCGATCGCTTGCAGTCAGGCTATAGATTTGATCAATTAAGGTATTTATATTACCAAATTTCCTATATTTGGCATTTAAGGAGAAATTAGATGTTGATAAGCTAGCTGAATCTGAAAGTGTTCCAGAATGAATGCTAACACGGTTACATTACACAAACTCGTAAATATAATTTTCTCTTCTGTTACGTTTCCACTTCGGGAAATTCCTCGGCCATTGCTGTCTGATCCAGGAACTGTGCATAAAACTCTTTAAACACTTCCCTGGAGTAAGAACCACAAAACAATTGTCATGCACAGAAACATGCCAAAAACCTTTCATGGCCGCTACTTAAAGGCTTAGCTGTCTGTATAAGCAGCAGCACTAGTATGGTGACCAC
Source organism: Hydrozoanthus sils (assembly GCA_027575215.2). NCBI lineage: Eukaryota > Metazoa > Cnidaria > Anthozoa > Zoantharia > Hydrozoanthidae > Hydrozoanthus > Hydrozoanthus sils. Next base: position 10,040 of record JAOBRD020518417.1, on the reverse strand, counting down.
AAAGGGTCAAATTCGTACCCATGATCGAAAAAACACCAATCACATCTGCAAGTGCAAACTCAAACTAATGTCAATATTTCCCCAGCTTATCCTAACCGCATACAAGGACGTTTAAGAACCTAATAAACTGTTTACCCTATGGTATGCACGAACTTTTAAGAACCCAATTAACTGTTTTACCTACAGCATGCACTTTTAAGAACCAAAATAACTGCTTATCCTGTGGTATGCACAAACGTTTAAGAACCCAATAAACTTCGCCCCAATTTGCTCTCAACTGTAGGGCCATCGGAACCAGAAGTAAAACTTGTGTTTTGCAGATTCTCTTATATCATATATACTACACAATATCGCCCTTAAGTTGGGGTGTCTCTTGCTTTTCTTCGTGGCGCTATTGCTTTCTCTATACTCGCAATTTCCATGTTGCTTGTTTTCCCAACAAGACGACGTCACATAATCAAAGGCAAAGCAAAAAGTCACGTGTTTTAGTTCACGTGACTTCTTGGCCGAACGACTTGAAGGGGGCAAATGTTGCAGTGAATACTCGTAACTTCTGAACGCTGTAACTCTTCAAAAAAGGCAATTAAATAAAATCCTAGTTTTTTTCTTTTACATGACGTAAAAAGAACAGAATGATGTAAATTTTTGCGCAACCTCTGGTTTGACGGAAAAACCCATACAATTCAAAATTCTCACTTGGAGCCTGGAACCTAGTTTGTTGCCATGACATCGAAAATTAGTACCTATTTTGAAGAAAACCTCGAGAAACATCAACATCAGACCAAATTTGGTTTTAATTCCTTTAAAGATTATGGGTTGGCAGCAGACTAAAAAAAATGCAAATTTGACTGTCAGACTTGTGACGTCATCAGTTAAAACATTAAAAAAGACGTTTGTTGTATGTTAGGCTGCACTGACGCGTCAGTTTTGTCACGCTCAGTGATTTAAGTGATGAAAGTGACTTTGTTCTTAAGAATTTTTTGTTTCTCTTGAAACGAAACTTCCATAGATCAGTTGCCTCGCTGGTATAAATTAAAACACTAATTGTAATCCAATTTCGGTGGATAGTGCCGTCGGCGCTCAGTAGATATCTTGCCACTATCCACCCCAGTGAAACAGAATAAGTGTTAAATAAACTGCTTTACAACCACAACGCCTAAAACCCGATAAGCCACTTTCTCTAGGCTACAATGGATACTTAAAAACCCAACAAACGGCAAATTCCATACATGATTGAAATCTCAACAAACCGCCTACCCTATAGCACGTGCCACTGGCTCGGTCGAGTTTTCCGACATGAACACGTGACATGCAAATCTTCGCTCCTCAGGGTGCTTGGTTATAAAGCCGAAATACCTGGAGAGATCAAGGATAATCACAGTCTGTGGATGTTGTCCTTCAGTAGCATGTTTATGTAAAACGTAAAAATTCAATTGAAGCCTAATAGTACTGTTAAAAACGTTTCTGTTCGATGTATCTAAAATATCCTAGCTTCAGCCGGTCAACGGACTGAATAATAACCGCACTGTTGCCTGGGTACGTTCCTTTTGTACAATCCAAATCCCGATTCCTACGATTCGAGTTGTTTGGATTTCCTGTGATAATGGAACGGAAAATCTGTAATCAGTTTTTTTTGTCGTTTGTTGCGCATGTGCGCTAAATAAAACACACGTGGTAGGCATAAAACAAAACCTTGATTCGCTGATTTGTCAAATGGAACGCAGACCTTACGAAATCTGCAACCGGTTTCAAATTTCAATCTCGGGAGTAGATTGTTTGGATTGCCATCCATAATCGGACTTATTAAATTCTCGAATAAAGGAACGCTAAATCCAGTTATGGATTTAGGAATCCGGATTAGAATTTTACAAAAGGAACGAACCCTTGATGGAAACAAATTAATTAACAAAGGCTTGGCAGGATAAATGAGAGACAAACAGATAAATTGTGTGTAACAAAGGAGAGTGAAAGCAATTGTTTTTCAAATTTGCTGCATTCCTCTCGGGAGCTAGGAGTTGGTTTGTGTTTTCGAATCTCAAAGACTTCTTATAAGCGTAAGTCAAATGCAAAAATTGCTTACAGTATGCAAACTTATGACTTTTCTTTACAGAGAGATTATAAAGTCAAGTTTAAATATTTCTTTTAAAAGAGTGAAAAAAGGCTAGTAAACAGAAGTGACTGATAATAGCTAGCATACAATTACAGCTGAAACAACACATCTCTTACCGCGGATTCTGTGGATGACATCCGCAAAATGTAACATTCTTTAGTTCAAAGAAATGTTCAGGGAACTCCTAAAGGCAAGGTGAAACCAGTTGATGACTAATGATGATAATAATATCTTAAAGATAATGAAAAAGGCAATCTTTAAATAAATAAGAAAATAATAATGTTAATGATGATAATAACAATAAAGATAATTAACAACTATCCCCAGAAGGGAAGGTGAATAGCGGTGGATATATACCGAGACGCTCGCGGTATATATCTAGAGCTAGACACTGACCCTGAGGGGGACAGTTGTTTTAGTATTTACCAGAAGATAGGGATAAAATGCATTTTATTTTTCAAAGAAAGGACAAAATTTAAGTTTTTTTTTGTATTTCGCGCTTTGTGTACATTTGAGTTTCGTTTACATTCTTCAGGGTCACAGTTTTTAAAGAACATAAATGTCGTGGATTTTAAGCAGATTTTGAAAGAAAAAAGTTTGTCCTAACCATTAAAATCGAAAAGCCAAAACTTGTTGTCCTCTTTGTGTTTGCTGGAATGGTTCTTCGTTGAAAGCAGTCCTAGTCTATAACTAACGGGTAACGCGGCGCCATTTTGACTACCGCCTCAACGTCAACTAATAGTCAAGGATATTGCGAGATACGGGAGCCAATCAGAGCGCGCGAAAATGGATATTGGTTGCTTTGGTAAATACTTATAATAGCGATCAGTAGTAATCACTAATGAGGGCAAGAACGCAAGTCTAACGAGGCGGCAGACTAAAGAGCGGTTGCCTGTACATAAACCATAACTCTGGACTGGAGAAAAATTCCCGATTGCAAGGCAACAAAAAAATTTAACACAAAGTACTCTTGCTTCAAAACAGCTCAACAGTAGCTATAATCCAATCGTTTAAGGCGTTTTACGACAAAACAGTAAGACAAATCTTAGTTTAAAGCTTGAATTTGATGGTTCTTGGTGATGTTTTTCCGAAATGTAACAACAGGAAAGACTAATGTGAGCCAATCGCACTAACAATTTTTGGAAAAGAGTCCAGGGCTCGAAAACGGCCGGTCAACGGACAATGTCCGGTCAGAATTGAGCATTGTCCGGACAAATTTGTGGGTGGCCGGACAACGGACAAT
>JAOBRD020518306.1:1351-16984 GCA_027575215.2 Hydrozoanthus sils | reverse complement strand
AAGGTTGATCATTACCAGAGAGCAGTTGTTCAAAGGCCGATTATCACTAACCCAGAGTTGATCATTACCAGCGACCACCTTATGATGCGAAGTAACTTCGAGTATAGTGGCTGTCAAGGCTGCGACAGAGTTCATTGGCAGGTCAGTACTTATAATTTGGTACTTTAGGAGGAGGGGGAAAGATGCTGTTGTAGGTTAGTCTGGGAGCAGTCAAGAGACGAAAGAGTTCATTTTTTAGGTCGGCAGTATACATAAAGTTATGTACTTTGTAACCTAAGGGGGAGGGGGAGGGGTGATAACTAATGCCCTCCCCTTGATAACTCCTTCTCCGTTGATCACACTGCTTTTTATGTGCTCTACAGTTCAAACTTTCAAAAGAATATCTTACCCAAAGCGAGGCCATTATGGGTTGTTTAAACGCACACAAAAGAATTTTATGATCGCCGCCTTTTTTGAAAAAAGATCTGTACCTCCGAATCAATCATTTTTCTGGTTTACCGAGACATTTCTCCTACTTACTCTCTCTACCAGGGGTTTCTATTATGTATTCTCCTCCTCCTCCTGAATATTTTAAGAGAACATGCGGAACTACGCGAAAGAAGCCAGTTCGGTAAAGAAACATAGCTTAATTGCGCGTCTTGATTGGCATTACCGCAGAACTCGGAAGGATTGTCTTCAAACTATGTTTTGTATTTGTTTTGAATCGTTTGCTATTTTTTTATTAGAACCAGGCAGGTTTTACAGAAGTTTGAAAAAAGCCGTTGGATTCATAACTTTTTTTAGCCCCAAACACAAATAATTTTCATGTAATCAGTTTGGGAGAGTTTTGCTTTTCATCTTCAACACTTGCCTTATTTGATACATTCACCTTTTCGCATTGATTGTTTTGTTTAAGTTATGTAAGGAGAAGTTGAATGTTGATGAACTATCTTGGGTTTAATGGATAAACTCGGAAAGCATAAAGGTACACGAACCAACATTTTTCCCTCATTAGGATAGTCGGCGAGGATATACACATTTATTGTGTACAAGAACGGCATTTCTTGCCTCACCTGCTATCAGATGAAGCCATTTCTCAAGTGTCAGCGATATTATCAAAGTGGTTATGAATATTTGTATAATCACAAACCACCCACTCGTGACCCCATTACCGTGATCGTTTGGGCTCACCCCAATCCCTAACGGCTATTTCAACTAATATCACCTTTGCAAATCAGTGTTAGTCATTTTAGTCTAGCCATAATAGCCTCTAGTTATCTGTTGATGAACATTGCATCTCGAAATTTGAGTTCAAAAGTTGTTCTGCTATGTCGAGCTCTCCGCTAAAACGAAAACGCAGCTCCTCAAAACAGGTGAGAAAACGAAGTATGAGAATTAAAACAGGTCGTCAGAGAATTTGATCTCAAAGTAGATAAAGCGCTTCTTGTTCACTATATGTTTACTCGTTAAATGGCAGCTCTGAGCGCAGTTATAGTCACTTATGATAATGATTAGCACAATCTTATTCTACTGCTAGTTTTCCTAGTTTTTTTTATTTTTTTTCTTGTTTATGTTTTCCGAGGAAAGGGGCACACGTTGTTAGAGTGAGTTCAAAAGAGTTTTGAAAGTGAAACTCGGCGATACTTTGATTTAGCTGCAAACTTCACTATGCAGACTGAGATGAGATTTATGCCTTTGAATCAGTAAACCGGGACTCGCGGTGGGGGGTTGTTTGGTTTGCCAATAGTTGATAAAATTCCAGAGATTTGTTACCGTTTGAGTATAACCTTGGAAAATATCGTTGCGCTAACAATTTTGATTTTGGACTTTTTCGATTACTGTTTTACTCGAGGCACTTTTAACTCCTTTTATTTTGTGTATAAAGGATCTGAGTTAATGTTGCTTTCCATAGTTTTCTGTATCAGTGTTTAGGTTTGTTTTTAGAAAGAGTGAGAGCTAAACCGAAAATTGCCTCACTCAGTTGACGCTGAAGCAGCTGCTGTTAGTGAAAAATGAGATCCTTCGAGCGATTTTCTATTTTTATGTGTTTAAATGGTCAAGTGGAATCCCGCGAGATGTAGAGAGAGGATGAAAAACTGTAAAGCGCTGGGAATTTGATACAGAGCAAAGTCTCTTGAGTTGTTGGGATTCTTAATTACATGTCGATTTTGGATAAAAAAAGCAAGCTAAAACAGTAATCGATTTTTCTATTTAATTAAGTTTCTGGTTTTGAAGGCTACTTTTCAAGCAGTTGGTTGAATTTTTTTTCGTAGAAACACACTCAAGAATAAAGGGAACATCGAAAAGGCTATCTCACTGATCACCCAATTCAACTAAATTTTCTTCTGGTGTATTTTGTTTTGCGTTTTTCTATTATTTTAGAAAATCTCTAATTTTCCATGTAATCTTACCGCGATCTGCAGCTGTTTGATTATATATGAAATGAACATAAAGGGCAACTTTTATGCAAATTCACGGGTCTGAGTCGCTTTTTTTACTCTATTCATAAATCCTGCCAATTGGTTTCCGTGTGTGGGGACAAAGTCTTTGTTGGATTTGTTGGATTAACAAACTTGCTGACGTTTTCAACACATGCTCATTTTTTTTCGTCAATTTGAATTATATTTCAGATTGATTGTCAAGACAAGACGTAGTAGAAACTGAAGTTGAATTTTTCTCGATATGTCAAGGAATTGTGTGATTGGACTTTGTTTTATACTTTCTATCTTCTTAAATACAGTCCAGTTCACATAACGCGAACTGTTGTTTTGGAAACTTGAAAGCCATGATACAAAGTTTGTTAAGTAACGATCACGTTGTGACAGCCAAATGGGAAAAATTTGGTAGATAAGAGTACTAGAATGTAAACAGTGGTACGTTTATGCCAAGACAACATTGTGTTTATATCTCTGCCTTTTCTGTTCACTTTTGTCACTAAAGATTTAAAACAATTTAATTTGGAAACAATTTCTGTCACAGTCGCTTGATATTAACGGCATAAAATGTACAATATAAAAATTGTACAAGTGGAGATAAAATTTAAAATACTGGGTAAAATTCTAGTTGCTATACAGTTTCAAGCTTAACGCGAAGATCAGACTAGAATGCTGAAACCTTTCTTAGTACATTTATAGGGGACGGTCGTCCGTGCGGGGCTTTCATGCCGTCATTTCGTAATTAACTCTTATCTTCACTTGTACAATTTTTATATTTTATATTTTATGCCGTTAATATCAAGCTTCGTTTGTGTAAACTACGATTTTACGTAGCTCGTACTTGAAGATAACCCATATTTAGCCGATATTGAAACAGTGGGACAATGTTTAAACCCCCTTCACTCTCTTTTCGTTCCTTCTTATCCATTTTTTTTTTCGTTCCCTATTCTTTACTCGTCATTACAAACTCCCCGATTTTCACTCTCTAATTCTACTCTATTCTTCTTTTTCCCCACTTCTCATTCCTTACCCTTTGTCTTTACCCACACTTCATCATGCTCCATAATATAACATTTTATTTCACATTCATTTTACATTTATATAGTATAGTTTTATAAATTACAGAAGACTAGAGTTCATTACAATTGACTATTATCGTTTTTTCTTTTTGTAATTAGTGTATTTTTGAATGCCTAGAGGCTAAAAATATAACTTGCTCCTTTTATTCCATACTTAGTATCCCCTATTTCTTAATCTCTTACTTCCGTAGTATTTATCTCTTACTTAGATCCAGACTAAAAATTTACATGATTGTACAGAATTTAACTGTTAAGTTTCTAAAGTACTTGTGTCGCCTTGTTTAAGTGTCCGTCTCCGATAAATTCATTTCTTTGGTATTTTTGCGTTCTGTTCGTTACTTAACTTTAGTTCTTTTTACTCTTTTTCACTTCACCTAGAGCCTTGAGTGTGTTTTTTGCCTATTGGTGCTGATTATGTCTCTCTTCTGTAGGTGATCGTAGCCGTGTCAAAACTAATCGCCAGTGGCCTCAATCGAACAGCTGTAAACAACTCTCTGATGATGTTGAAGACCTATGCCATGGAGGACAAGGGAATGAAGGTTCGTTTCAAGACGGTTTGTTTAACTTGACATTGTATTTTGCGGTCAGTCAGGACGTTGCATTCAAGTGGTAGAGGGTCCTGCTCAGTTCTGAGGTGAAATGCATCATGTTGATAGAGAATCTTGCTTACTTCTGATGTTTTCACGGTGGTAGAGGATCCTGCTGAGTTCTGATGTATTGGACGCACTCATGTTGGTAGAGGATCTTGCTTAGTTCTGGTGTTTTCACGGTGGTAGAAGATCCTGCTCAGTTCTGGTGTGTTGTACGCACTCATGGTGGTAGAGGATATTGCTTACTTCTGATGTTTTCACGGTGGTAGAGGATCCCGCTCAATTCTTGTGTTTTGAATGCAGTCATGGTGTTCAGTTCTGGTGTATTGTATCTACTCGTGGTGGTGGAGGATCCGGCTCAAATCTGGTTTGTTTTACACATTCATGTTGATAGAGGATCCTGCGCAGTGCTGTTGTACTGTATGCAATCGTGGTAATAGAGGGTCATGTTCAGTGGTGGTGTATTGTATGTATTCCTTATAGTAGAGGATCCTGCTTACTTATGGTATATCGTATGCATTCATGGTGGTAGAGGATCCTGCTCAGTTCTGATATAATGTTTCGAGGTAACTATTTAGGTTGCTTCTGGCGTTGGCAATCTTTCTGCTTGTAAAATTTGCCTCAGTTTATATTCCCGAGTTTTAACCAGTTTGTATGGCCAATTGGTCGCTTATCAGTCGTCAAGTTTCTTTGTGCCCTAATCTAAGAACATTTGTAACTAACACGATTTGTATTCGACAGAACACTTCATTTCCATCGGAGGTGAAAGATCTCACTAAGAAGATTTACACAGTGCTTCAGGCCACCGCACAAATGAAGGTACTTTTTTTTCGCCTTTAAGATCGTGATGGCAATGATGTTACTAACAAACTGTATGAGAGTGAAGGCAAGGATAATCTTTGTTATCGTCATTGTTGTTGTTTTCAGCATCGTTACCATGACAATCTATGATTACGCAAGAGATGGCGACCTGTACATTTACCCATAATTGCTAGCGCATGATCGTTTACAATTTGCCCAACGCATAGAGCGAATAGGCCTTATGCATGTTTATATCAAACACCCACAAGCCTCACTTTCGAATCATGAAAGTAAGGGTGTTTTCATAAATCAAATCCCAAAGCATCCACAAATGAAAATAATTCCTTCGTGAACACGGTTTGCACGAGCAAAATGCTCACACCTATTTCGTGAAATTGACTAGTTTGTCGTAAACATGGATAAGGCCTATTTGTCTACCTCAAACTTGACACACACAGTGTTGTTAGTTCAAGGAAGAGTTTTACCAACTGTCACCTTCCCTGAGTTTCTATTAGTGGTGTGATGTTTGCAATGCAGTGTGGGAAAATGTTCGGCCGCCATTTTTTTTTTGGAATGGTCGATTGTCATCGTTATTGTATGTTCATGGTCGTCAACTTCATCGTCATTGTTTTTATCGTCGTAATCTTTGTCATGAGAGTTTTCTGAACCAGTGCATGCAGCAATATATTCCACGTTGTTTAATAAGGCTGCAGAAAAGGCTGGTTCGCTTACACATCAGGGAGTTTACAAAACGAGGAGGGCGATGCGACCATGTCAGGCTCGTTTGCAGGTCTCTTTTGTCCTAGTGACACTTTGTGAACAGAAAAAGATTAAAGCTCCCTGCATAAAGATAAAAGAAGATTGAGAAGATTTTCTGTTTATCATTGCCGTAGTCGTAAGAATTCCAAAATTAAGCTCTTCATGTCGTAATTTTGAAGACGACGGCGTGCAGGTGACCCGCACAGTGCATTCCAACGTGCAGTTTTTGTATTCTCTGCCACCGTCTTCAGCGTTGCTCTCCTCGTTTTGTAAACTCCCTATTAGCAGACACAAATAGGAGATTCGCACGTACGCATGAAAAAAGGACGAGATATTGTAGCTGTAAAGCTGTATGTGTTTTAAGTTTAATGATGCTTACAGCCTCATGTAAAAAACGTTTGTGTTGTTCACAGCTCTCTGTGGGTCCTTAGAAAGTCTTGAAATTGTGATTGGCCTCGCGACTAGTGCTGTTAATGAATATGAGAGTCCTTTTAAAGAGTTAAATTAGGAATAATATACCCTAAATGCACCTTAAGTGCAGCTGTCGGGCTTAGCATAAAACTAAAACTTGATTTCTAAAATGTATTCAGAAAAGTTATATATCTAATCGTAATAGGTCATTATTTTACAGTAATTATTTTACTTTCTGTCATATCTGAAAGAATCAATAATTTTTCCAACATTTAATATAAGTTTTACTCTTTTTCGGCGCCACACTTTTTAGGTGTTATTACTTTTTAAGCCCATATCGCCCAAAATGATAAATCATAGAAATGTTTTGTAAAAAGAGTTAAGCTGCAAATTTAGACATGAAACTCGCGAAAAGCTTTCGTTAAATTTTCAATGAGGATTTTTTTTCGTCTGAAAATGGTTTATGTTTTCACACCTTTGAAATTATATTTTTAGCCCTTTGCATGCTTTATCGTTTTGTTTTTGCAAGTTTTATTTAGCCCTATTTGAAATTATAGAAACTAAAAGTTATTTTTGTTACTACCCCTGGGCAGACTGAATCCTTTGGCAACTTCCTCTTGTTTGCCTTTAACTCTAGAAATTAAATATATCGCACATTTGTGCTATTAGGGTGCTGTCAATCAAAATATTTCTGTGGTTTAAAAATTTTCACTAACGGGTTTCCTAAAAATTTACGAGTTTACCTGTTGGGAGAAATAAGAAAAAACACTTTTAGTGCTTATTAAAGGAATTCTTTCTTGGGTACTTGGTGTTTGAACAGGGTCGAGTGTCGAATGAACTTGGCCAGCTCGACTTTTTGAACTGAATATACGATCGTTAATGGTGGAAGGGCGGTTTTAACTAAGCTGAAGTTAGTCAAGTTTAATAGTTGACTTTTTTGTCAATTTAGTTCTGATGGCAGTCCTCAGTGCATTGGTTGGCTGAAAAACTTCAGAATTGTTCTTTCTTAGCATGACGCTAAAACTTAGATTAATTCGTTTTGTATTGTTCTTTGCTCATTTTAGACCGTTTATCTTTTGCTTTATAAGTAACGTCATTGAAATCCGTTTATATATTATGATGAAGGGTGCGTGAGGATATTTTAGAACTCGTGCCTTCGGGAAGGGAAAGCATTTGATAACGGACGGCAAGAACTTAAGTGTTGGCAGACAATTAATTGTCTTTTTTGTCATTGCGAATATTTAATAACTACATTGCCATTCGGTAGCCATCGACAAAACAATACTGCCGTTGGACTATAATCATTAGTTTTGAGCTTATATTTGAATGTGAAATCAGAGTTGGACTAGAAATGGAAGTGATTTCACGTCAGCGATCGCACTCCCTTCTTTCGGGGTTGAGAAAAGGAAAGAAACACAAAAGCCATTTCCTTCAACTACTCTCCAAGCATTTGTTATTGTATCCGGTTATATCTATACCTACGTACCTCGATCTTGCTGGGCTTGAAAACTGCGGCAACTCCGCTTTACTGGTTCGTGCTTTGCCGTGTATTCGTGTTTTAATGTTAAACGTGTTTGTGCTATTTGCTGTAAAATCTTAACAGAGGTGGACGCTTTTTTTTTGCAATATCGCTCAACCAACATATATTTCTTTTTTATGGAGTGTAGGTTAAAGAACCGTTTAACAGAACTTCAAAGAGGAAGTCTTAAATAGAGTAAGATAACAATGATTGTATTTATGTTTTGCTGTTAAACATTTCTGTGCTATTGGCTGTAAAATTTTAGCGGAGGTGGACCCTTTTTTTAACATACCGGTCAACCAATATAGATTTCTTGTTTATCGAGTGTAGATTAAAGAACGCTTATCAGAGTAATTCAAAGAGGAAGTCTTAGAGTACAATAACAATAATTGTGTTCGTGTTTTGCTATTAAACATTTTTTTACTGTTTGCTGTTAAACTTTAACAGAGTGGACGTTTTTTTGTACAGGACAACCATGCAACGTGGATTTTTGTTTATCGAGTGTAGATCAAAGAACCGTTTAACAGAAATTCAAAGAGGAAGTCTTAAATAGAGTACTTTAACTTTTTGGTTTGACACATCACGTACGCACGTCAAGGTGAAATGAAAGTACGAGTGACAATTTAAAGTTTATTTAGTTTAAGAATATGTGCCACCCATTGTCTTATCAGTCTTGGCTCAGTGAACAGGACTATTACAGGACCAAAAGTTCAGAATTTTTGGTCCACTAGTTTTGCAACTTAATCTTTCAAAATTTACATGGGAAAAGTAAATGCTTTTTATTTTGCACTTTGAAGATAATATAAAACGCGGAATATTTAATTTGTTTAATTGCCCAAGAAATTTTAGTTTTAAACTTAACTTCGATATAGTGTTGAAGTATAACGTATAAAAATATTCTTGTTTAGTTATCCAGTTTATTGTGGCAAATATTACTTTTTCTATTCCTATCTAGGCTAGTAAATCCCTTAACTAGTCTAATTATTTCTCTTTAACACTATTGTTCTTAAAAGGTTGATCATTATCAAATCCTCCTTACATTAACATGTAAAGTATATTGTTTTGCTTTGAGAATACAAAGTGCGACCACCAAAAATTCCTCCTTGATTAATTTTGAGTTTCTCCTAATCTTTTCACAGACAAAGTGTGAGAGTAAGTTAGGAGAATTTACAGACTCATCATCGTAAAAGAATTTATCATTCATTCCTACCCAGTTTATCAACATCTTAACACCTCCTTACTCAATATACACACCAATAAAACATCAGGACCGAGGTGTTCAAAGTTTAAATAGTGGTAACCTTTGGTTAACTCTCTTCAAAATCTGTTTGTTGTCATGGTGACTATCCCTAGATCAGGGTTAGCTGGGTCCAGTTGTTTAAAGACCGACTAGCACTAACCCAGGGTTAAGTATTTAACCTTCGTTCTTGTTTCCAACTTTACAGAGACTGATTTGAGCTGTAGTTTTGTAATTGACGAGTTTTTTCCGTGGAAAATCTAAACAGTATTTTATAAGGATCGTAAACTTTTCCAAAAAGAAGAAATAACTGCTTGCATTTTGGCTTAACCCAGGGTAAAAAATAAACCAGCCTTTGAACAACTCCGCCCTGGTATTTAGAAAAAAGGGTCAAAGAGAACAAACTACTGAAGATAAAAGGAAAACGAAGTTTTAGTAAACTTGTATGACCCAATACGTCGTTTTGGATGGCATTTAAGCTGAAGTTTAATTATTCAATCGGAGTGCAAGGAATTTCCTCCGGTCTCTCTGTTTTTATCACTCCCCAATAAGTGAACTTTAGAAAAATAGAGATAAGTCAAAACCAAATATAGGGCCGTCGAGCATTTTAAAAATAAGGTAACTAGTTGGGAGGTTGCAGACAGTCGCTATATATAACTACGTTAGGTAAGAAAGGAGTATTTAAAAATCATTTAAGTACTTTCATTTTATTCTCCAGGAGTATGATGACATCCCCGAGATGCTGGTTGACCTACAGTACAGTCTCGCCAAGTCCTACTCCAGTACACCAGAACTCAGGGAGACTTGGCTGGAACAGATGGCCGCACAACATGAAACACACGGCAACTTTTCTGAGGTCTTTTTTGTCAATTAATTGATTTAATAAGCTCCATTACACTTAGGTAGTCAGTGAGCCAAACAGTTTTACAGCCAAAATAAGGGTTTCCTGGGGCCCAAGGTTTAACATCTTGGTCCTATAGAAGATGTGAAGGTCTAGCCATTTCCCGTTGTTAGAGCAAAGGCAGCACTTTCTCAGTTATTTTAAGACCCTTAGTACGGCCTCTGTCAAGGTCCGAGTACCGGGAATAGAACCAGGTCCGCACGGCAGACTGGCACCTTGCCATCTGCGATTCGTGTTTGGTGTTTTCGAACTCATTTTATCATTTGTAGTACTGTAAGAGTTGTAATCTTTGCTGAAGAAGGGGCTGCTCTCCAAAAACGTTTCGTTACGTTACATTACATTGCATTTCATTTCGTTTTTAAACTGGAGGAAGGGTGGTGCAGTGGTTACTGGATGCTTGATTTGTGTGCGGTTGTCCCGGGTTCAAATCCTGACCGGATTTGACTTCGGTGATCCCAGAGTCAAATTCACCACCCTTGTAAATAGCCAACTGGTTGACACGCAAATAAAGTTTTTTTTTAACTAGTTAAGATAGAACAACTAATTTAATATTTTTAGCACCTTTTCGGTTTTCAACACATACTTGTCTGTTGTGAGTATATTTGTTCACCAAACTTTTTCTGTCTTGTGATCTCTGGTGCAATGCTAATAGGTTTTACTAAACACTGGAAGGTATTTGAACGAACTATAAGCAATGTTTACCAAAGTGCCTAGTGAGTTGGCTCGAGCGCCATACAAATTCTATAACTCTTTTTTGGGGCTTAGTTTGTACTTTTGTACTCCATGCATAGAACCCTCTGTGAGATAAACTATACTTCTTGTATGTTTTTTCTATTTTTTTTAATATTCTGTAACAATGTCCCTCTTCATACAACTCACTGCTACACCCGTAATAATTTATCTTGTCTCTTAAATGTTTTATTTGACTATAGTGTCTCTTCAACCATGTTCTCTTCAGACTACTAACTGCTACATCCATGATAATTTTTCGTGTCTCGTGTCTCTTATATGTTTTATTTAACTAATGTCTCTGTAACCGTTATCCTGTTCAAACGGCTCACTGCTACGCCCTTAATAACTTGTCATGTCTCTTATATGTTTTGTCTAACTATTGTCTCTGTATCCATTTTCCTCTTCAGACGGCTCACTGCTACATCCACGCTGCTGCTCTTGTGGCTGAATACTTAAAGCGTCAAGGTAAGTTTTCCAACTGAATCGCTTAGCTCAACCAGTTTAAGAAAAACTTTAAGTATGCGTCCTCCTAATGTTGTGTTACTCATTTCAATCTGTCTTTGCTGTCTAGTGAAGCGAGGCAGGAGATATTCTGAACGAGTGCAATTATTTCTCTTGTCTGACGACAATGTGTTGCGTACGATTTCAAAATTTGATATGGATTCGTTCCTTTTAGTAGGTTTCCGCTCAGTGCAGCTTTGCTGTCCCATCCGCCTTTTCGTCCACCCCGCATTTTTCCTTGGTTACAAAACACGTGCTTCTCAACTCGCTGCCTACATACTGTAAATGTACATATTAAATGTATTTGAAATTCCGAGACTACGTTGTTGTTGTTTTTTTTGCCTCATTGATTTTAACAATACACCACATCCAAAAGCTCAAAAGCATTTTGTACCAGTTTTTTCATTCCCTCAGTCCAAAAATTTTTATCATTTGATTGACGCTTTGCTTATGCCTTACCCTTAGGGGTGTACTTAGAGGGCCATTTGTTAATCATTTAAACCTCCCTCTCTACTCATTTAATTTTCTTCATTTAACAGGAGCATACCTAGAGGGTTGTGTTGCGTTTAGGAACGTCTCGCCCAATGTTGTACCAGACGAGATTGTGATGAAGACGGATGAAGGAATGGCTGCCGATCAGAAGTATTCTTTGGTAGGGAATAGTTTTTTTTTCATCTCGTCTTAAAGATAGCTTATTTCTGCAATACAGTCATTTCGTGGAAAACTTGCTAGAGTTGCAGTTAGAAAGCAGAGCTGATGGCACTAATGTTGACAATTGTATGGAACGCCAGCGTTGCCGGAAGTGTTGACTAAGCTCTATGCACAAACCAGGACCAACCCAGTAGGCCCGTAGCCAACCTGCTAAAATGAGAAACAACAAACCTCTCTTGATCCTTCTAACCACACATATGCAAGAATCTTCACGACGCTGCATTTCCGGATTTCATGGGAAAAAAAAGTTTTTAAACCTTGTTTGCCAGAAGGGAAGGGTTTGTCCAATTTTCTGGCTCCATGCAAAATTTTCTTCCTTTTCAGTCCTCGTGATGGTAAATTCGCACTAGGACCTATGCTTATCATAAACCAAGTTTGGGATAATTTTGAATTTCATCTTCATATATTTTTGGACAGTTCCCATAGGTCTTATTTTGTATTAGTTATGGTAGGAGAAGATAAATGTTGGTAACCTGCTGAATAAAGGGGAAGAGTATTAGCCAAAACGGCTGGGACTTTTCTAATGTTGCATACAGCACGTAAATACCAGAATTATATCTTTAGATTTCAGCTCCTGGTGACAAATCTGTTTTTAAAACATTGTTTATGCTTGATATAAAGATTTATAGTCGGTTCTAACAGTAATGTAGGCTATCTGACTGATTGTCTAAACACACTGTTTATGATTGGTACAGAGACACCTCATTGACTTGTTGGAACAAAGTGCTAAGTACTTGGAGATGGCGGAACGGTATGAAGTGATGGGGGAAGTATACAAGATCGTAATTCCACTCTACGAACAAGAGAGAGATTTCAGGGTAGGTCCTCTAATACTGAGCCATTGCGAATCCCACCTCTCGGATCTCTTAAAACTTTCCTCTCAGTTCTTTAGTTTTTCATTGGGTGTTCATCCAGAGTCTTTTCTAACAGGGTCTTGCGCATGCGTATGAGAATCTTGCTAAGGCCTACAGGAAGGTAGTCGAAGTGATGGCAAGTGGTAAGCGACTTCTTGGAAAGTATTTCCGTGTGGCTTTCTTTGGTCAGACGTTCGGTGATGACGATGGCAAGGAATACGTGTACAAAGAACCTAAGATCACATCTCTCAGCGAAATCTCTCACAGAATGGAGGAAATGTATTCCAAGAAGTATGGCAAGAAAAATGGCAAGGACAGTATCAAGCTCATTTTGGAGTCATCGAAGGTACGTCAACGTGTTCATATTCGCCTGTCTTTATATGGGAGCATCGGCCCTTTAGTTTACTAGTCTCCCATGTTCTGATTGGCTAAAGGCGTAGTTTTTTTGACAGATCGCAAGGACTTTGCTGGTTTTCTAAAGTTTTAAATTAAATACAATACACTAAGTGATAATGTATCGCCTCATTTTAGCTATAATTTTCAACCAAAAAAAACTGAAGAGAAATAGAGTGTTTGCAATGATCAGCACGCACTTGCTAAAGTAGGAAAATGTTTTGATTTGTAAAATTTACATACCGTATTTCATCAAACTAAGCTTTAAACTAAAAAAAAGTGTCACGGGTAATGCTTATTGTTAATTATGTATCGATATATTTCCTATCCTTCCTCCCTTCAGAGAAAAACTGTGTATTTATCAGGCTACAGAATTTTTTTATCAAACTTAATGTGTTTGTCGCAGGTACATGGAGAGAGTCTCGATTCCGAGGTTGGCTACATTCAGGTACGATTAGCCATTGTAGATATTCCTCCACTTAAGGTTCTTTTGGCACTATTTACAAACAATCAGTACCCAAAGCAGATGGTACTCCTTGTTGTTTTGATATTTTAAGTTTACAGTTCATTATATTATCGTTAGCAAACGGATCGTATTGTGGTAAATATTTTTATTCGGATTACTCAGAGTGTACGCTTGTATTTGTATGGTACTCTGCTTTGACTGAATTCTTTCCATGCTGATGCCTATAAGACATAGTCATACCACAAGTAGAGTATGCTTTTGTTGTGTGGGATCCATTTACTCAAGCGTACTCAAGATCGAATATGTTGGAGGGCTGTCTGCTATGTGCAGGATAACTACTCCCGTCAGTACGCAAGTGTCAGTGATGTGATTTCCAACGTCGAGCTGATAATAGGCTGTTTGTGCTTTACAAAATAGTAAATGGCATCGTTGCCATTGACTTTTCAGATAAACTTGTACAAGTAAATATAGCTACCAGGCACAGTCATTCCAGTTCTTCTATTTTTCCATATGAAGTTAAGACCTTCATCCAGCAAAGCTTTTTTCCCGAGAACAATCAGACTAGCGGCCGTGGCAGCAGCACCCTCTCTTGAACTGAACCTTCAAGAAAGGGGTTGCTACTGGCTTTAGTGCCCACTAAAAACCTTGGCACTGATCGCTGACTGAACAGGCACATAAGCCTTTTTTAGAGGGCGTACCTTTCCTGGTAAATGTAATTGCAGACCTATTATCATTCAGTTATCAATACGGCGACAGTGGTGTCAAGCCATGTCAGTTATGGTAGTTACAATCATAAACTAAGAAAGTTTTTTTTTAGTTGTTTGTGATGGCTATAAAAACACTGACAGAGGTAGAAATGTCGGTTAAAAACGAGATAGCGGTTTATTTTGGAATGTGGAATTGAGTTGTTCTTTCAGCCAGACCCTTGGTAAGATAAAACTTTTGCAATCTTAATTCTAATGAGCTTCTGCTAATCTTTCGGGTAAAAAAATTACTTTTTCAGCCAGACCCTCTGTAAGATAAAACTTTTGCAATCTTCTTATTCTTGAAGTATCAATCCTCTAGCTTCTGCTAATCTTTTGGGTAAAAATCTAACCACCTCGTTTTGTTTAGATCACTTACGTGGAGCCGTATTTTGACGAGGATGAGTTAGTCAGTCGGCCAACACAGTTTGAACGTAACAACAACATCCGCCGATTCATTTACGAGACACCATTTACGACATGCGGTAAAGCCCATGGCGAGCTGACAGAACAATGCAAAAGAAAGACGATCTTAACCAGTAAGTTTAATTCTAATTAAAGCAATCAAGAAAGTTCTGCAAAACCGTCACGAGTAAGGCTTCTACGCAGCCTCTTGTTGGGTCTAAAGGTGCCCGGATGTTCTTGATTACTCGTTTACTGTTGTATAATCGGAAATGCGAAACTATTGTAACTAAGGAAGAGCATCTGGTTTGTTTTTGTTTCTTTGACAAAGTCATTTTACTTCTTCAGTGTATTGATAGCGAGTTGAAGTGAAAATTAACATACATAAGTGAAAAAGAAACCCCATGAGGGAGGGGGAGGTTAAGCTTCTTGAAGAAACAGCTGTAACTCACGAAATCGTTACTTTGCAGATTGTACGCTCTGAAAATTGACTTTACTTTGGGCAAATGTTGCTTATGAGGAATGGCATTTTTATCTTCCGTTCAAATGTGTAAAGAAACACTTTTAAACATCATTAAACTATTCCAACCATTCCTATTTTCAAATACTCCACTTCATGTCGTTCAGTAACTTTCTTTTCAACTGTTTCTGTTTCCATCACGAAGTTTTAACGCTTCTCCTGCTAAAAATGATTTCAAATAAACAAGAAATTTTCTAGCTATAGAACCACTGCTTGCTAACAAACCAAGTGACCACTCATTTTCTTTGTCTTTACAAGTAGATTCTGAAAAGGTCTGTCGCTTCACAAATTCTAAATTTTGTAATTTTGTTAAGATTTTATGATTTTGATTTTTATAAATTTAGCAGGAAAAAGGGGTAATATAAGTGTATTATAATCCTTTAGCGTCCAACACTTTCCCGTACGTCAAGACACGAATCCTCGTGGTTCAAGAGGAACAGTATGAACTAACACCGGTTGAGGTAATGCTTCATGTTGGAGAAGATACGTCTGAAATCTTGTTGTATGCAAGAAGAATATATAAAAATTTCATAGACAGATGTAGTTTAAACTCGAGACTTGTTCCTACCTAAACTCGTGCTGCGTGTCTGACAAACAGAT
>JAOBRD020518195.1:0-16985 GCA_027575215.2 Hydrozoanthus sils | reverse complement strand
AACGGTTTGGCGAATTTACATCAAATATTAACTTCAAAATTAATTTTTAAACTTTCCAAAAAATCACCAATTTAAAACATCTCATTAAAATTACCAATCTTTGAGAAAAAAAAATAAAACTCAAAATTCATCGAAAAATTTTTAAAATATTCAAGCTGACTCTTCTTCACCTCATCTGTGTTTTAAGCATAGGGATTTTGTAGATTCAAACCATGGATGGAGATATCAAGAAACAAGCGGAAAAGTGGCAACAAAGCGTGCTTTAGGTTAAGTCCCGCCTTAATTAAGTTTGATCAATGTTTCATTTAATCCCGACGCGCGCTTGTGTTTGTGAAATGTCGAACTGGCTCATAGAAACCGCTGACCACGTCTGGCTGCTCACTTACTCAGCCAGTACATCTGCTCACCAAAATCAAGGTATGGCTACATTCTGTTTCTTTTTTTATTTGAACTTTTGTTTTGACTTTTGATACAAATAAAATTCGCATTCGAAACCGAAGAATTGTATCGAAATTGAAGCAGAAAGACTGCTCGATGAACCTTTGGGTAGCATGAGGAGTTAAGACCTTTATCACGTTAGCATGGCATAGAAATAATTATATTCAGTTTATCGGGAGTCAGAATCCAGAGTCAATCTCAGCAGATTAATATTAGTAAAGCTACAAAGTCTCGTAAAAATTGGCCGCAATTTGACGGAGATATAAAGGTTTGAAACTGGATAATTTTCCAATGAAAAGTAAAGCGGACGGCAGCCTCGTTTCCATGTTTTTCCCATACATTTCTCGGTAATAATAAGGGCAGAAGATTAAGATTCAAAACTTAATACTGCATTAATTTTTGAGAAATTTTTACGAAATTTTACAATTTTGTTAATAAGGATGCGCTGAATTTGGCAATGGCCAGTTTCTTGATATGTTTAATATATTTTTGCGTGAAAAGGGTCTATTGGGAGAACTTAACACATTCTCTACACATAACTCTGAGCCCAGGACAGTTTATCAACATCTAAATTCTCCAAACATAACTCATGCAGTTGATGAGAAAATATATAAAAAATGGATATTATTGACGATGAAAAGCAAAATTATCAGTATTGCTATAGTTGAGAGAATTTAGCACATAATACCACAGGCGGCCCAAGCTCAAGATGCTAGTTTTTATACATAATTTTATGGCGGTGAGGCTAAAGGATTTGCATGGGATTTTCCACAAGACATCCGTGGACGCAGTATAAAGCAGCAATTCTCAGTAAAAATCATTTAACTTATTCCATACTTGTTTTGTTTGCTCCTGGTGTAGTTATTTTCCAGTTTTATATCGAATTCGGTAGTTTTTTAGAATCTCGGTTCACCATTCATAGCCCGACTGAGATGTTTGGCCTTTCCTTCCCTCTATGAATGGAAAACCACCAAATTCGATACAAAACTGCAAAATAACTACACCAGGTGCAAACAATACAAATATGGAATAAGTTAAATCATTTTTATTGATAAATGTTGCTTTAAACTGCCTCTACGTATGTCTTGTAGAAAATCCCAGACAAACCTTTATGCTCACCGCCATAAAACTATTTATAAAAACTCGCACCTTGAGCTTGGGCCGCCTGTCATAAGGCGCAATGTTCAAAAGCTACCTGGCAGTTGTTCTTGCAAGGCGTGGACAATATCCGGAACACGATCGAGCTCTTCCTGAAAATATATAAAAGAAACAAAAATACTCATCTTAAATCTTTTGTTAGCAGAAAATGAGTCATGGTTAGCAAAGTACTACGAAACCTTCAAACTAGTTTGAAATATCTTAAAGTTTGACTATTAAGAGTTACGACACTTGTTACCGGTTTTCAAAATAAATTTCGCGGAGAATTTACGAAGACAAAATGCCTATTTTAGCGTCAAAGCTGCGAGCACTTTTTAAAGGCGGGAGATCAATCTCACTTTTCCGGTCAGATTCATACGATCATGACATGACTGGTGGCCGAGTGTTTGAGCAAAAAACTCACTAGTGCGCTGTAAACGCTAGTATGGGACAGTTTGGAGTACTTTCAAACCATGTGATGTCATAAATCGTCGTCGTAAGTTTTGAATTTTATTCGCACTAATGCACTATATTGAATGCTTGTTTCGGGGACTTAAAATGGTCAGGTAAGCACTTTTATCCATTTACAGTCAAATAGAAGTGTTGGAAAAGCCCCTTAGAGCTATAAAAATACCAGTGACACAATAGCTTCAGTAGCACGTCAATGACTAATATCTTGATTAATGGCGTTTTTTAGGGTGTTTTCGCCTTAATTATATAATGTGCATTGTACTTAATATATCTGGATGACACTAATTTCATTTACTTTCAGATAACAAAAAATGCAGGCACTGCATTATATCCAAGCAAGGATTTCTAGTGATATTTCGACAAAAAAAACAAGCTGTAATTTATGTAAGCGGAGCGTACATTACTTGTTTAGCCAATGTTGAAAATCTCTGAACTGCTAATACAACATAGGTATTAACTTTTCAACCTCAAATATTGCGTTTCCAGCGTTCTGATTGGCTCATTCATATTATATGAAACTGAATAAGTAATGTTGCAAAGCTGGAATATGATTCTGGATAAAAATTAGCTGTCATTTTCAGACATCGACAGGATTGGAAAACTCAAGAAATTTAATAAATCAAATAACCATTTCGCGCTTGTTGGATACGAGATGATTTATAGCTAACTCGGCGCTACGCGCCTCTTTGGGTATTTACTATCCCATATCCAACGCAAGCTCTTGGTTTAATTAATTGTTAAATATAACCCACCATTTTACATGCCTAAGAGCTCGCGAAGTGTTTATATCACGTGAATAAAAACCTTACTTTGTATCTTTATGTTGGGAAAAATGATGGCCACTTTTTTTTCCAATCGGAACTCAAAAACAGGATAACGTATTTTGCCGTGTATAAGTCGACCTTTTAACACCAAAAACTCACGTCTAAAAATCGCACTCGTCTTAAACACGGATCAAAACACGAATTTTTTTTAACACCCCTTAAAACTCTATAAAAACGTTTAAAACCAGCATTTAGATGATAAATACTTGAAGCAAGAAAGAATTCTGTCATCTTTACAGTATACTGTGTACAATCGATTATCGTAAAAAATGAAATAACTAATAATTACTTACTTCGCTCACTGTGTAATTTGTGTGTTATTGGTTTTTTGTATTTCTTTCTCAAATTTTTATTACAAACTTAGATTATTTGGTAATCTTTATCTTGCAAAATATTGAGATCGACTTATGCACGGGAACTCTAAAACTTGCACTTTTTTGGCTGCAAAATGGGGGGTTGACTTATACACTGCAAAATACGGTACCTTTATTTTGCTTTGAATACTCCAAAAACAACTTTGATTGGAAGAACAACCAAGTACTGTTACCAAAAAAGTCATGGAACAGACTGACATCATTCTCAGGACTGAGCGCATGTATCTTTACACACTACATTCATTCAGGAAAAATTTCGAATTTTCCAACTATTCTACGAACGCGCATTGGATATGAGGTGATAGATAGCCGACGAGGCGCGAAGCTATTTCACTTCATATCCAACAAGCGTGAGTGGAATAATTGTTTTATTAAAAACAAACAACTGGATATATGAATCAAACATTCTGCTGAAACTTTTGCTTTCCAACTTAGTAACAACTAATCGATCTTTTAATAAAAAAAAAACATACAAATCCGGACTTTGCAACATACAGTTTCATGCCATGGTGTTGCTGGAAATGGACTCTTCAAGGAGTTTCTCTGGTTCACCGCTCGAAACCTCGACAAATTGTTTTGATTTTTTTAGGGCAAGAAAAATTGTATATGGTCAAAAGCATGTATATGAGATATTATACAGTGAGTAGGGAACCAATCAAGTCGCTTAAAATTCATTATCCAGTTGTTTGTTTGTAATAAATTATGATATACACTTTAACACAATATATTACGAAGATTATTCATTTATTCGATTGAATGAGTTTAGTCTAAATCAAATGCTAGACAGATTTCATTAACTAACCGACAATGTTTCGTTCGTATCTCACGAGCTTTGTCAGGTCGAATGTTATCTGTCACACATTCCACGTGACAGATCACAAGACCGGCCGGCGAGTTGGCGTTGGACGGTTCTTAACAATCTGTCCCAGGAATGCAAAAGCGTGAATCTTAAGTCGCCTTTTCTGTTGGGGCTTGGATCTTCAGTTCGTTCCCAGATTGCTTCTTCAACTCTGCGTTCGAACCAGCGTTCCTCCCGGTCTAAAATGATTACACTTTGGGGAGTTCTATGCTTTGTTGTTTCTGCGTGAGCGAAGACGGCGGAGTTCTGGGCTTCACAATAAGCTGGTTTAGTATGCTGTGATATCCTGGGATAACGACCGTTTTGTCTCACCAACATAAGTCTCAGGGCAGTTAGGGTGGGAACAATCAAAACTATAAACCACACTATCCCACGCCGTCTCGCTGGCCGGTCTTGTAATCTATCACGTGGAATGCGTGACAGATCACATTCGACCTGATGAAGTTCGTGAGGTACAAGCGAAACGTTGTCGGTCACGCATTAAGAAAAAAAAGTTACACGAAGGAATGAGGGGGGGGGGGGGGAGTCAATTGGACACCTCCCGGTCTAACTCAAAATTATGCAATCAATTGCCTTGAAACTTGGTATGTGTGATGAGTGTCAAGTAAACTTCCAATTAAGTGTAAAAGCGTTGCACCTTATTGGTTTCCATGGCAACCGTAGCGCAAAAACAACATTACAAAGTGTAAAATCGGTGTTCTTCAATGACATCCGTCTAATCGGTATAAAATTGATTTAAAGCCTTTGGATTTGCAATTAATATAATTAAGTGTCTAACTATCTTTCAACTAATTTATGCCACGTGATTGTTTTTCATGGTAACGACAGCAAATAAATATCAAAACTGCAGAACTGTCGACACAAAAAAGTTGCAAACATTCAAGAATAATGATATTTCCCTTAGCAAGGTAGTTGCACATGGTAAACTAACTCATCTTGTAACCAAAAAAGTTAATCATGTTGCCATGGCAACCACTTCCAAAAATCCAAAATGGCGGCCATTGGCCCAAGTTTCGGATTTTGTAAATTTTTTTAAAACAGTTCTAAAACAACTATAAATATTTAAAAACATGAATTTTTAAAGGAAGACTACTGAATTTGTAACATAGATTAAAAAATAGAGTTCCAGTTATTTTTGAAGGCAGAACACTATTTTCGAAGGCAAACGACGAGTTTTGTCGTTTCCTGTGATGAAATCGTTGATGACGTCATCAAGTTAGGTTCAAAAGATGTGTCTTTAATTAAAGAACAGTTGTGCGAAAGCTTCTGGCAATCGGTACAATAGCACGCTTTTTATCCCCAAAAAATCGAGGGAGGTCAAAATGGCCCCCTCCCCCCTCATGCTTTGTATGGTTAATGAAATCTAAGTCTAGCATTTGATTTACACTTTAATACACACACAAGCACGCGCACAGACTCGTTCTTTCCAAAGTGAAGCAAATTGTTTGAATCATGTAACATACCTCAAGTTTGTCTAAATCTTGGTTTCCAAGTCCAGTGGCCTTCAAGTGCACACTGACAAGAACAAAGTCCAACTTATTCGCCTGTAGTAGTGAAAGGAAATAAGCTAAAGAGCCGTGCATTTTCTCATCATTTTCGTGAGCGTACACGTACACTTTTTCCAGCCCCCTCTTTCCCTTGAAAAGCGTAAGTAGTAATAACCCCCCCCCCCCCTCCTCCTCCCACATTAGTGGAAAAGGAAAGTTGGGAATGTGATAATCAGATGATAGTTATCCCCCATGCAGTCATAATTACCCATCTCATCAGGGGAAACGTAAAGTTAATTATCCCAAGCTGTCGTAATTAAGCCTTGGAATGTTAATTGGTGTTCCCCCTTGGAGGACTTTTTGTGTTACAATGGGGGAGTGGAGTTCTTTGTTTAAAATGGACGCGACGCCATCAATTTACAAAAAAAATGACAGGGATATTGTGTCAGAAGACGCGATGCTATCAGATTAATGAGCTGAGCGATTCCAGTCAATCACAGAATTTTCCCGATAGATGTAGCAAGCAATCAATCACAGAATTTTCCCGATAGATGTAGCAAGCAATCAAGCACAGAATTATCCCGATAGAGTAAAAGTGAAAAGCAATCAAGCACAGAATAATTATCCCCATAGAGTAAAGGTGGGAAGCAATCGAGCACAGATTTTTTCTCCGTTATAAACTAATGTTGGAGCAGGTCAAGCAATAAATTATTTTCCAGAATTCCCAGGTTGGCCAGAACAATAACCAAAATAATTTCATGAACAGTTATCGAATTTGCTGGCCCTGTAAAGAAATGATGGGGGGAAAGGCTGTAATGTTCAACAACATATATAATAATAATAATAGTAATAATAATAATAATAATAATAATAATAGTGACATGCTTGATTGACGCATTTAAAAATCTCAATGCGCTAACAAAAAATAAAAACAGTTACATATTTTTAGCTACAGTTAAAAGTAAAAATAAATAAACTAGTTAAACACTACTGTTCATGAATCAGATGACAACGAAAGAGGTAAGTCTTAGGTGCCATCTTAAATGATGAAAGGGACGATGCTGACTTAATATGCTCAGGTATAGTGTTCCAAAGTTTGGGTGCAGAGAAGGAGAACGCCCTCTCGCCATAGTAGATTGTGTTAGGACGGTGGGAGGTCTGTATTAAGGATTTTGCTGAAGAGCGAAGTGTACGGGTAGGACGGCGAAGTTTAAGTAAATCTGATAAGTAGGATGGAGCTTGGTTGTGGAGGGACTTGTAAGTGAGGAGTAGGATCTTAAATTCCAATCTTGCAGGTATAGGTAGCCAGTGGGGGTCCCGGAGAATAGGAGTAACTGTCAAATCGAGACGAGTGCATTTACCAACCGCTTGAGTGGGTTTTGGGAAAGATACTTCCGAATTCGTCCTATGGAGTTAACGAAGAAGTCTTTCTTGCATGTTTATGTGATACGTTAAGGTGAAGTTAGTGTACATACGAAGTTCATTGATTAAAATACTGTTATCGGAAATAAATTGAGTAGAGTTTCATTTAATAGTTTAAGCATCGATTAAAAGATCAAATAAATCAGTCAGATGTTCATAAACACTTAATAATACTAAAAAGGTTATAAAATTATAAAATGAAAAAAATATACAGATGAAGAAATGGTTATCCAATTACAATCTCTTTTTTTTTTTTAAAAAATGGTTTGAAGACATGCAAGAAAATTTTTACAAAAATAACTCATTATTCTAATTCTCTCGATTTATCAATAATCGTTTCCCTGTAACTTTCGCCGCAGATTATTTTTCTTCTTTTTTTGGTTTTTCCCGTTTTTATTCCTCATCGGAAGATGTGATGATGACACGACTTCTGGCGGGACCGCCACCGCTGTTGTACAACTGTCAGGTCCCGCCAGGGAGCACACATGTTCGATTCTGGGTAGATGTGGGTTGGAGTTGGCCAACCGTAATATCCGGGACTTCATCCCCTGCAATTCGTTCTGCATGGCTAGTTGTTTGTGATCGATCTAAGGTGACAACAATGATGGACTTCTGTAAATGGGCGTTTTCAAAGGTTAACTATGGAACGACATTCTTTGCTCACAATTTAAAAAGTACGTAAAAGAACTGTACAACACTAATAAGGTTTAAAGTCTAAAAAAGAACGTAACATTTGAGCTTTTTTTTCAGGCTACAACAGATTCTTTGTTCTGTACGAGAATGCAAGGAAGCAACCGCACTGTATCTTCAATGGTGCTCAGATTCTATGTATTCAAGTGGATGAAATGGAAGTCAAATTCATTGATTCGCTTGCATTTATTCCATCGCGTCTGACAGCCTGACAAAAATGTTTGGGCTTATGGAAATGAGGTAAGGTGAGAAATGTCGTCCATGTAGGAGTTGATTGATAATTTATTCTTTTTGAAATGATGGTTGATTTTTTCGTGATTATTTTTTTAGGGTACTTTCCTCATTTCTTCAATAAAGAGTGCAATCAAAATTATATTGGGGAATTACCAGACCCAGAGTACTGTGACTCTGATTCTTTTTCTGAAGGAGATCGCACAAAATTTTACGAGTGGTACAACGACTTGAAAGCTCGAAACTACATCTTCGATATGAAGAGTGAGATCATGGCATATTGTCGCTCTGATGTAGGTATTCTTCGTCGAAGCTGCCTGGAATTTCAACATTTGTTCCTGGAGACAACTGGCAGCGATCGCCAGTTGCATCCCATTGCCTTAGTGAGTAATTTGGTTGACTGGAAAAATTTCCTGAAACCTCAGTCCAATGCTGTCTTACCCCAGAATAGATGGATCGACAAACAGTCCATGTTGGCTTGCAAGTGGTTGCCCTACATAACAGAAACCTACCATATCCGAATCCAACATGCTCAAAATGGAGGCAAGTACCGTGTGGGAACCTTTTGCGTGGACGGATACACCCCTTCTGTGAACACCAAGGTTCATGGTAGGTGAAAAGAAATATTTTATTGATATTTTTGAACACATGTAGCAATAGTATTGTTTATTTTTTCTTTAACTGTAGGTTGTGTGTGATTGTCCAAAATGCTATGCACGTACCATCATCAATTCTGTAAATGGAGTATCCATGAAAGCACTGCACGAAAAGACATTGGAAAGGAGTGGCTCCTGGTAAGCCGAGGTTACACGGTATTGGAGATGTGGGAGTGCGAACTGAATTGACAACTGAAAGCCAATCCTGACATGCGAGAATACTTTGAAAACCACTACCTAACTGATCCATTGGAACCCCGCAATGCTTTCTATGGTGGTAGGACCAACGCTGTGAAATTGTAGCACAAGGTAAATGATGACGAGATGATCAAATATGTGGACTTTAAATCCTTACTCTATGGGTCAACAAGACGCAATGCTATCCCTTAATCGCCCATAATAACAACGGAGCGATCTGAGGAGTTGGAGCACTACTTTGGTTTAATGAAGTATGGTGTAGTCCCTCCCCATGGGCTTTTCCATCCAGTGCTCCCTTCCAGAAGGAATTGAAAACTCACATTTCCTTTGTGCCGTACGTGTGCAGAAACCATGCAACAGCAGCTTTGTGGCATCTGGGTGACGAAAGAATTGAAGAAAGCTGTGGAACTGGAGTACACGATAAAAGTGCATGAAGTCCGGCATTTCCCTGAAAGATCCAAAGAGTGTTCCGTGGATACATCGAATGCTTTTTGAAGCTGAAACAAGAAGCAAGTGCGTACGTACTGAGGATGACGCTTGGCATTACACTGAGGAGAATATCGAGACAAAGAAACCAAAAGCATTGTCTTTAGCATTCAATCGAAGGGCTATAGGGTAGTGTATACCAAACGGCTCATTGTAGATGACTTTAAAACTTTTCCCTATGGTTACTAATCGTAGAAAATGGACTGACTATAAATAATATAAATAAACATATGTAAATAATTAGTTGTATAACCGTAACAAATTTTAATTTTACATTTTAGTGCTGATGTGATTCCTTGTATCAATATACGTCTCTCCTATTTGGTGGCCTTTCTGGCCTTTTCATTTTTTCTTCGTAAAATCGCAATTTTCTACTGAATGCTTCATTTTATCTGCGATTGGCAAAGTGTCAATATGTCAAAACGAATTCTTTGTGACTGTCCAGTTCCAAACTGTGGTATTAAACATTTGGTTAGACTTGCGAATCATTTAGCTGACGTTCACGAACTTTCCATAGAGGAAGGGAAGCCACTTTTGTAGGAAGCAAAACTTCAACCCAAAATTTACGTTAAATAATACAACGAAGCGAGTGCCAATCAGTACGCAAAATCAAATCCAACCACTGAATGGTTGACTTCATGAGCGATGACTATACAAAAACAGTGTTGAAACATATTCAATCGTCAGTTTCATCATGCACGTGCACTTTGAACACACGTTCTCTATGTTGATTGCGGGAACATTGAACACAGGTAAACGACATCTGTGAGGCGAGTTCTACAACTTAATAGTATAGATGAAACATTTTGTCCGGGAAAGTGTTTCTATTGCTCTAGTCCAGTCTTCTATCACTTGCGTGTCGTCGAGTATCAGTTTCATTGCATCCTCCAAATAATAATCAACTTGTTCTTCAAAACGCATAAGACAAACATGTTGTTTTTGAGTTGGGTGTTGAATTTGACATTCGTAGCACCCCTCTTGCACCGCATGGTAAAGCATTTTTCTGACGGCCTTTGCGTATACCTTGTACCTTGACTATGATCCAGCTCGAGATCACTTGAAATCTTGCGTTCCTATCATCACACAAGCAAGCCATCGTGTTTACAATTTTATCAAAATAACGAGTTCGTGTTGGCTTCTTTCTTTGCTTCTTATGAGAAGTTAACATCCTGCGTTCTGTTTTGTCCTTCTGAAGTGGGAGGAGTCTTTCAGAATGATTGACGCTGTAAGTAAACTCACCACTTAGATTCCATAATGTCTCTAATATTTGATTTAACTCTTTCCTTCCACAGTCATCCACAAGGGGATCCCTACAATGGGTCCAGTAAAACAGCTCCGGATTGTATCAATTGTTCTGGTGCAATCAAGTTTACACATTCTCGAAGCTTCTCTTCAGCTACAAAAAGTTCCATGTCAGAAAGAGCTTCTTCAAAATAGAGCGAGTTTTTCTTCATCAGTTAGCATTTGACAGTCGGTATTTTTCCATAAACTTTTACATCCACAGCATCTTTTCGTCAATATTTGGTTCACCTATTTGTGTACTTGGACAGCGCAAGCACTTACAAATATGGATTGAAACAATTCAATACTTTGCTGTTCAATTTTTAATGGAAAAGGCATTTTTTTTACTTTCTAAAAAAACTTAGAGAATAAAAAAGATAAAGTGAAAATGCATCTCTTGTATTAATAAAACATCATTGAACAATTCTTCATTAGTATGGATGACACAATCTGAAGAGGTAATTAAAACAGCCTGGGTTACCCCTTCTGTTTACAAACATCGACGTCATGTATCTCCTGAGTATTATTATAGAATCACAGTTCACTGATCTGATAGCTTCGCCTCTTCTGACACAATAACCCTGTCATCTTTCTATTGTAAATTGACGGCGTCGCACCCTTTTCAAACAATAACCCTGTCATCTTTCTATTGTAAATTGATGGCGTCACACCCATTCCAAACAATAACCCTGTCATCTTTCTATTGTACATTGATGGCGTCACGTCCTTTTCAAACAATGAACTCAATGCCCCATATCCCTCTTGTGTAACACTCAAACAACAGGAAAATCCTCCAAGGGGGTATCAGTTAACATTCCAAGGGGAAAATTAGGACAGCTTGGGGGATAATTATTACCTCATTATCACATTCCATTTCCACTAATGGGGGGTATTACTACTAGCCTACGCGGTAAAATGACGATTTTCCTGTATGTTTTCAGATGGTTATAAGTAGAACTCTTCCTGTGCTATCAAGATTTGGCGCGGCATAGAAGGGAATAGATACAAATGGTTTAACAAGATATATTTAAGAATTCAAGTAACGTGTTACTTCAATCACACAGTATCTAATCTTCATATTCACTTTAATTACATTGTATTTTTTATTCTGATAAACAAAACAACTACACAACAGTAATAACTAGAACAATCAATAGCAATGATCAACGAAAAAAGTATCGTAGCGGGAGCAGAAACCAAATTTCGCGTTCAGTCGTAGCTTAAACCTGGTTTGAAATAATGTCATTTTCAAAATTTGCATACATAGGCCTTGGAACCCCTCTCCACCCCACCACCACCATCATCCCCCTTCCCCACCAGCGCACGTTTTGCAGGCTCTTGAAAAAGGTGAAAAAAATTGCACGACCTTTAAGAAAAATGCTGATGATAAAATCTGAGTATTGGTGGTGGTCACATCGGGTTTCATACCAGGATAAAATGTTTGATTACCTTGAAGAATCCCATGTATGGTCTTCTAGCAAATTCTTTCCCTTCCTTTGGTTTCTCAAGCAATCCAGAGCTTTTCAGCGAGACACCTGCTGTTGTATCCCATAGAAAACCATTGTACTCTCGTGACTGAAATGCAAGGATAAAAAGGTTTAGCTCAGGCTAGAATTCAGCTTTTTTTGATTTGAGTAACCTTGGCCCGGTAATACAAAGTTTTTCACCCATGCTCATGTTTCTTACGATACGTTAACTGACTTGGTTTGGAATTTGTCGTTAACAGGTTTGGATTGTTTGAAATTCTGAGCAATGTTTGTAAGAAAAGCAAAATTAATCTTTCATTGTAAAGATACAACTGTTTGAATTTCTCCTAACCAAGTATTAAATTTACTTGCTATTGAGCAACTGGGTCAAGTTGTCCAAGGTTATGTAAGAGTGAACAAACATGTTAGCTATATATTTATTCGGCAAGTTGTTTAGTGCTGGTTTTTGGGCTCTGTATAAAATGCCCGTTGCACTATTGTCATATACTTGAACAGACAATGTTGTGACCAAAACTGGGTTTGTCTTCGTTTAGAGGACAGCGTAGAGGACACAGAAATTTAAACCAATCAAAAGAAAGATAAAGCTTACGCCAACCTTACATCAATCAACCACAAACCTTGTCTAATTATGTGTCCTTTACACAAAGAAAGACCCCCAAGACTCCAACAATAATTTTGATTTGAACATTTGCACAATGACTAAAATTTCTAGTTTGTTTTAACCTTAAGAACTTTGAGTAAAGCAATTAGTCCAATGACATGAATAATGATTGCCTGCTAGTGGACGGTTCAGTGTTTTCTTATCACTGAAAACTCATAGGGCGCCACATTGCCACCATATTGGATTTCATTGTTGATCGGCATCTGGAACTTGACCATGAAATCCAAGATGGCACAGTATTGCCATGCCCTGTGGAATAAAATACCCAACCGCCTGCAAGCAGACTAGAATAATGATCATGAAATCAATGATAACCACATTAATCAAAAATGAAAAATGATTTATTTTGCTTATTGATACTATTTCACCATTTAATTAATAATACTGAAGCAATAATAAAAACATATTAAACAAGATTTCAGCATCAGTTACAAGACAACTTAGTACCAACAAGGATCCCAAATATAAATCGAGATATCGTCTGGATGTTGGAGAAGTGTTATACATGTCAAGGAAACGTAAATCTACTAATCTGTAATCTCGACTTCAACCCAACTGGATGATCAGTAATATGATAGGATGAATGAGTTTCTACTAGAGACCTTCGGAAGTGACAATGGGTCTAATAGAGTCTTTTCCCATTCGTCAAACTGCATGTGCAAAAAATCAAGAGAAGAAATCACTCCAATCTTGTTGTGTTGCCAAAACTCATCATCGTCTTGTTTACAACCAGATTTGTAAAAACACTTGGTGCATGAACTACAAGATTTTGCCAACACAATAGGATGCGCAATTTCTTCACAATTTTGGCACATGCAGGATGACGAATGAGAAAAACCCATACTCATTGTCTTATCTGAAGGTCTCTATTGTTAGACTTTCTCCCCAATGTGATAGCTTCATTTCTTCACATGTGCAGTACCACTGACAGAAAAAACTCATACTCAAACTCATTGTTGAATTTAATAATAAATACAACAATATCAATATTAGATGAACTGCATCTATAATACTTGTGTCACTACAACTATATATGATGAATTTGAAATTTCAAAGTAAAAGTTGTGTCAATTTTTTATCACCAAACAAAAATTAAATTGCACAAACCCGAAACATTTGTCCAGCAACATCTGATGTAAAGGACTCCCAGTGGCCTCTGTGTCCTTTCCAATTCTTCACGAACTTCAAAGTAGGGTTGTTCAACTCATCTTTTATCTAGAAACAAAAGAAATACATGTTGACATACTTTTACTTCTTTAAAATATATAAAACACAAGGATAAAATTACTTGATAAGATCTCTCAAAAATATAAAACATTTAGTCAAAAACAAATCAAATAATGTAGTTGTATCCTTGTATTTTATATAATCTGACCGGTAATCATGATTACCGGTCAGCAACAACAACAGTTTTATTTACCATTTGATTTACATAACATTAATAGTACAAAGATGAATAGAAAAATACTAAAGGGTTTGACCTCCAAAAATAACTATAAAGTTAAAGGACTTGGAAGCCAAATCACATTAGATTAATTTACAATACTGGGTCGAAAACACACACACAATAAATACAGGCTCATCAGGGAACACAAATATTTAGCTAACAAATAAAGCAGCAGATAAATCATATTAAGGAAATGAAAATATACTATAAATATTAATTTCAGCATAGAAGCATATAAAGCCAGGTTAGTATTTACTAAAGAGTTTTTTTGGATTATCTTTAAAACCCTTTAAAGAGTCCGACAATTTTATATTTTTTGCTAGAGAGTTCCACACTTTTGGACCATGAAATCGAATGTTGACAGTCCATAATTAGTTCTTGCTCGAGGCAAGTAGTATGATTGATTTGCTGCAGCTCTCGTATTATATTTATGAATATTTCCTATTTCAGTAAAAAAGGCATCAAAATAAGAGGGCAATAAATTGTTGTGAAATTTGAATATAAAAATTGAAATATATGTAGTTGAACAAGATCACATAATTTAATAATATTGAGCAACTTAAGCAATGGAGTTGAGTGTTTATCAAATCTGGAAAAAGTAATAATTTGCATTACTTTTTTCTGTGATATATATAAAGGTTGAAGTGTAGTAGGGTATGTGTTACCCCAAACAATAATTCCATAGGTCAGAATAATAGAGATTAATGAGAATATTGATACTGGCATAGTATCATAACTTTGACAGTATTCCAATACTTCTCTTGATTTTTTTTACAACACTAGAAATCTGAGGTTTCCAGCTTAGATTTGAATCGATCAGGACACCAAGGTATTTGGTGTACTGATCTTGTCTTAGTTCTTTTTCATTTAGCCTCAAATCATGGTTTGACAATTTTTGTTGAGGGGGTTGGAATATGACAAAGCTTGACTTTTCTATATTAAGAGAAAGCTTGTTAGCACAAAGCCAAGAATTAACACTAATAAGCTCATCATTAATATTTTCCTTAAGTAGCTGAGGATTTTTGTGCTTACAAAATAAATTTGTATCACCAGCAAATAAATGAAAATCAAAAAACTCAGAGCAGCAGTGGAAGTCATTAATATAAAATAAGAAGAGAATTGGTCCTAGAACTGATCCT
This sequence comes from Hydrozoanthus sils, assembly GCA_027575215.2. NCBI lineage: Eukaryota > Metazoa > Cnidaria > Anthozoa > Zoantharia > Hydrozoanthidae > Hydrozoanthus > Hydrozoanthus sils. Next base: position 1,697 of record JAOBRD020518195.1, on the reverse strand, counting down.
TGAGGGACACCACAGGAGATATTTACAGGAGTGGAAGTTGCATTGTTTATGATAACTGTTTGTTGATGGTTTGTGGGATAAGAGCTGAACCAAGTTTTAGCAATACCATGTATACCATAATGTTCTAATTTTTTTAGTAATATGTCATGATTTATGGTGTCAAATGCCTTACTGAAGTCTAAAAATATACCACAGGAGAATTCTTTGTTGTCAATTGCTCTTTGAATTTTATCAATAATACTAAGAATAGCCCGATCAGTCAAGTGTCCAGGCCTGAAACCAAATTGATTATCGAAAAATGTCTTATTCTGTTTGTGGAAATTAACTAACCTTTCACACATAAGTTTTTCCAGTAGCTTATTCAAGACAGACAGCAAAGAGTTTGGACAGCAATTAGATAAGCAAGTATGTGATCCTTTTTTATGAGTAGGTATTACACTTGCTAATTTGAAATTATTTTGAACTATTCCATTTGTAAAAGAAGCATTAAACAAGATCTGAAATTACAGTTCTCAGTAGTTTGAGAATAGTAACAGGCATACTAAAAGGTCCAGAGGCTTTACCAACTTTCAGTTTGGCGATTTCAGCTTCAATCTCATTGGCAGTGGTTGGGAAAATACAAAAACTGTCACATGGGGGGTTTGTCAGGCACTCTACCCACTAAGCTACTGGAACTCACATGGGAAACTAGCCATGGTACATTTAACTTGATTCTGTAGATGGAACTGCAGGTACAGTATATGTCCTGTAACTGCAAGGCTCAATCATTATTAATACCCATATAATGAATTAACAGAAGATATCTTAACTTGATTCTGTGGATGGAACTGTGGGTACAGTATATGTCCTGCTAACTGCTAGGCTCAATCTATACATCCATATGGTGAATTAACAGATGATGCTTAAGTTTATCATCAGGGATAAAAACTGGAAAATTGCTCTTGTTTTTACAAGCTTCTTTTTCACAGAAGAAAAAACGTCTGAGTCCCTAATGGGAATTGAACCCATGACCCTCAAATTACCGGTTAGACACTACCTGCTGAGCACCATATGGATATATTGAGCCTAGCAGTTAGCAGGAAAAACAACTGGGCCCGGTTGCACAAAGCTTGGATAAGCTATCTGCTGGATAAGTGCTTTCTATTTTATGCAGTAAAAATATAATGAAAGTTATTTGACACCATTTAAACCAATACGTTAGGAGTATTCCACTCACTTAATAAACAGAGATAGAGAAATCAACAAAGAGTAAAACAATCTTTGATTTATTAGTGACAACCATTAGCTTTTATCCAGCGGATAACTTATCCAGGCTTCATACAACCGGGCCCTGGTGTTCCATCTACAGAAAGTGAATAAACATAAACTCAGTTATTATAAAACTGTTCCGAGTGTTGCATGGCAATCAAGGCAAATACAATGACTAAGTTTGGTCAATTCAAAAAATTGATACTTTTATACTAGAATTAACTATGCAGTTACAAAATTGCTGCCAAAGTGCTTTTAAGATCAAAGAAGAACTTTTTTGGTAGTAGAGATAGCAAATAGTAAATCCGCGATTGTTCGTGATGCCAAGTGCCTTTTTAAAATCTGAGCCCGAGATGTTGGAAAGCAATTTTAAACCCTTTAAGCCCCAAGCACAACAAATGTTGTGTTGGTAAATTCTCCCAACTGAGTCCCATACTTTCTATATAAAC
>JAOBRD020518087.1:0-16986 GCA_027575215.2 Hydrozoanthus sils | reverse complement strand
GGGGACACTTTTAGCGGGAAAAATTCAAAATTTTACACGTCGTATCTTGGCGTACTTTCATCGTATGTTTCTCAAACATGGCAAACCAATGTTTTAATAGTATACTTTTTGAAAATTGAAAAACTTATCTTGTGTCATAGCTCTTTAAGAGTGGCAAAGGGAGTTGCACAGAGGCCAACCCTGGAGTGGCACACGTCAAACGCACTTCACTGATCTCTGATTCCTTCTAGTTTTTTAAAATTATTTTTGTGTTTGGAATGCTTTGGAACGTAGTTTAACAAAAAGAGTTGCAAGGCTTCAAAAGAAATGAATTTCAATGCTGTTAGCAAGTTGTTGACGCGACTTTTAAGTCAAGATATTAAATGGGTTGCTATCGTAGTCGAGCGTGGATTGGATACCAATTGAACGAGCTAATTCAGGTCTTTTTCTTCTCTCGATTTCATTTTCTTTAAAGTTGTTGTTGGGAAAAGTGATAAATGTGTTTATCATACAAGAAATTGACGAAATATCTGCAGTATTTCATACACAGCAGAAAGCAGTCGCTCCGTCTAAATGCCCCTGTTTCAAGGGAGTTCGGCCGTTTACACACAAGTTTGATTCTTTTTTGCGTAGTTTGTACACTCACGGAATTGAATTACATGAATGCATACAAACGTTTTAGTGCGTACGCTATAGTTGGTGTAAACTAAATTATCTATTCGCGCTTTTAGCAGACGTGCTTAAACAACGAATTTTATAGCTTATTCATATGCCGCGGCGGTGTAAAAGCTCAAAAAAAGAAGTTTTAATTTGTACTTTTTTTTGCTCATTATGAGGTCACAACTGAATGGTTTGTTTAGTTGTTTACCAAAATATCTCAGTGTCATTGTGATATACAGGCGTACGTTTGTGTTAGGATAATTGTTAAAGTATGCATCATAAAATCAAGAAACACAGACAACTTTACCTTACAGCATGAAATTCATTTCTTTGACAGAGCGTCACGGCGCTCAAGCGACGACTCAGCACAAAGAGTCGTGATAGCCAGGAAATTCCCGAAGATGAAGGCATTATTAGAGTCCCTGTACGAGTTGTAATTGCCCAGGGAGAAAAGGTCCTTACGCCAGCCGAAATCCCTGAACCACCTGCGCACAATCCCGAGGCTAATTGGTGGCGAAGCTGGTTCAACTAGTTATTTAAGAGGTACCGCAAATCCCCTATCGAGTCACATGAAGTCTATTTTATACATCGTGCTATCATCAAGCCGAACTTGACACTTTTGGCGCGGCTTTAACACGGTGGCGATTTATACATCGCACCCGCACAAACATCGGTCTGCGCCACTAAGTTGTATTACACGAAGTACATTTCAAGGGAGCCACATTCGAAATATTCTGAAATTGTTTTGTAATTGAGTGCAATAGTTTGGCACGATGTATAAATTGACCCGTGCTATCACTGTTCTAAACGGTCAGATTGGCAGTGACATCTTCGGCACTGCATCAATTTATACAACGCGCTTTGACCGTGCTATAAACGCGCCAAATAGAAAGAATTTAGTTCAGTACGACGACGGCATACAAATAAACACGATAAAATGTCAAGTGCATTACTAGTTATCTTATTTCATTGTGATACAAGAGACATGTGCCAAAATATTTCCTGTAAGCAGTTACTGCGTATGTTTCTTGTTTTGGTTCGATAACCTAATGCCGATTTCCGATTGATTACAGAAAGGAGTTTCAAGGGAGGCGGGGATTAAGTAGGGAGTAACAAAATTCTAGCACTGAAAAAGGAAGGGAGTTTTTAATATGAGAAAGGCTAGGAGGGCGTCATAAGAGGGCTTCCTGTAGTCTCATTTCCTCGTAAGGTCTTAAAAATGTTTGCATTCATAAGCTCGCTTACAGAGTCAAGAGTGAAAGTTGAAATTTAAGTTGTATGCAATTTCTCACTTCATGGATCAGTTCAGTTCGAGCCGATTCTTCCTCATAGCAGACGTCATAACCTCACTCTTTCTCCGCTGACTCCCTATTTCTGAGCGGTCGGTACAATGTGGTACGCGAAGTGTTTTAATTCGAATTTTTCGGAAAACCAGCGCGACACGAGGAATAAATGTTTAAATATCGTTTTCACACTCTTAAAGATTTCGTTTGACAAAAGCTGATTTTAGGGTTCAGTTCCCCTTTAAAATGAGGTAATCATGGCCATTAACATAGTTTCAAGAAAGGGCCTATAAGTTCAAAACTAATAGCTTAGCTTGAAATGCGTACTGACTTTATACATCAATCTGTAAATTTACTTAACATTGATTTTTATGTTTTGTCTTATAGAGCACAAGTGGCGAAAGTAATGGCTTCTATCCCACTGAGAATCTGCGAGACATACAGCCGATGGTACGACGGCGTCCAAACACCCTCCCTTTGAACTTGCCTAATATATATGCTAATGCACCGGAGAGTAAACTTTAAGGGATGAAGAAAAGTTAACGGGAAATCTCCGGGTCAACCAAACTTTTGTGGTTCAAACTTTTCATGGATTTGCGCAAAACTTTACAACCATTATCATCACCATCACCATCACCATCATTATCATCATCATCATATTTATCATCATCATCATCATCACCATCATCATCATCGTTATCGTCATTGTCGTTTTCATTATCATCATCTTTGTAATTCATTGTCGTTATTCTTGTCATTGTCGATTTTTCTAATCCTTTTTCTTGTCCTTCTCGTTGTTGTTGTCGAAGTCGTTATCATTATCTTTGTCGTTGCCCTTTTTCTTGTACCGGTCGTTGTTGTCATCGTCTTCCTTGTTCTTGTCCTTGTTCTTGTTCTTGTTCATGTCCTTGTTCTTTTCCTTGTCCTTGTCTCTGTCATTTTCCTTGTCTTTGTCCTTATCCAAGGTTTGAAAACTCTAAACAAAAATTGTAAAGTTGTTTCAAATAATTCAAGCAACAAAGCAAAATCTAAAGATTTAAATAAAATGAAAAGCAAAAGGTGATTTTCAGCTTGCGCCCTGAAATATTTCCAAAACGTTGCACAGAAGATGAGTGCAAACAAACAAAGTCTTTGCAGAAACTAGAAGACGTCGAGGAAACATTCACAATTTAAAGCTTCGTTTAGATTTAATGCTCTGACGTGATTTATTTTTGACATCAACAATTTTGCTGGGTTGTAGCCGTTAGCTAGAGGGGAGCTTTTGTAATCTAGAGCAGTGTATGAGTCTTTCACTGCATGCAACAAGGTTTTGACTATGCGAAAGTACGTTAAAGCTTTTTCTATTGCTGCTAGATCTCCAGTACCAATCATGACGTTGTTAACCTAATAGTCCATTGCAAGTAAAGAGAAATCTTTTGAAAGAAACTTAGAAGCTATTGTCTTAAACAGTGGTTTCAGGTACGCCATGTTTTGCTATGACACTTATTTATGCTCAACTGTTCCACTGATGAATTACTAAACTTAATAAGATCATCCGCAGTTGTGGTTTTTGAAGCATTGCCGGAGGTAAAGACGGTTCTCAGCTAACTCTTCTTTACGGCAACAGACTATGTAATTGTTTACCAGCTCCAAAGTTCTCAAAATAAACTCTTTAAGTTTGATGAATATTTGTCTTGAGCAAATATTTAGTTAATGATGCATGAAACAAAACAGAAAAGCTATTAGCACATGTTTCTCGATGTGTCGTTGGCGCAGTGGCCGAGCGGTTAGTGTGCTCGACTCGTAATCCTTTAGTCAAGAGTTCGGACCCCGATCAGACCAATGACCTTGAGCGAGACACTTCTTCCTGGGATTGATTAGTTGAGTCAAAGACTCTCATTCACTATGGGGACCGGAAGGCACCGGCCTGATGAGTCACTTTGCTCGAAAAAGGGTTTAGCATATGTGCATAGCAACAATATGTTTCCATAAATATGCCCAAAAAGTAAAGGTAAAGGCGGTTCATTTAGGTACCACCCTTTCCATATGGATATGCTCAGAGGCACTTAACAATGATCAAAATACCCCCAGGGAAACAGAAACAAACAAAAACATTGAAGCGGTCCATGTATGCTGGTACTCATTTAACCGACTTCGAAGGTAAAAAAGCTGAGAGAACTTTAGAAGGAAAAATGTCACCCAAATATTCAACCTTTAACCGGAACGGGGATTGAACCAGGGACCTTTGGATTGAGCGCCAACCTCTCCGCTACATCATGCAGAAAACTAGCTGACAGTGAATAAAGAAGGCTCTCAGTTTAGGGTGAAGCATCAGATATAAAAATGTTTGATGAAGTTTTCCGTATCCAGATGCTGTTCATGATGGGAAAAAAATATCTTAAACGGAATCCTAATACATACATTAAACAGCATATTGAAAGGTGCAAAACAGGCTTAAAACCAAATTCTTGAGTGCGGAAATTCCTTTAGGTCTAGTCTAAGGCTTTAGACTAGTACCTTTCTACGGAGGTATAGTGCTTCAAAGCAGCCCATAGGCTCAAGGTCTTATTAACCAGGGGTATAAATCTTAACGCCAGAGCTAGACAGAAGAAATCCTTTGTTCGAGACTATAGGACTTGATACCAGCCTCTAGATAAATGAATACCACCCTATCAACTAAAGTAGTGCTTTAGGCCATACAAAAGGCTGAAGGAGTCCTTTTTCAAGGGGTGTTGGGCAGCCGCTGGATCAAAGAAACTCCTTGTCCGGCCGTGAAGGCCTTCGTGCTATATTCTAAACTGAAGGACCTTCTTGTCCAGGGGTGTGCAATTTAAGACCACACCCTGGACTGAAGGGCTCCGTTGTCCAAGGCTGCAAGATTTGAGACCAGATCTTGGACTCAATGACTCCGTTGTCCAAGGCTGTAGCATATGAGAGCAGCCCTTGGACTGAAGGACTCCCTTGTCAAAGGGTGTAACTTTTAAGAGCAGACCCTGGACTGAAGGAGTCTTTTGTCCAGGGGTGTAGAGTTTGATGAGAACCGATCCCGCATTGAAGGACTCCCTTTTGCATGGGTGTAGAGTTTGAGAATAGCCCTTGGGCTGAAGGACTCACTTGTCATAGGTTGGAGGGATTGAGACCAGACCCTGGACTGAAGGACTCCATTGTCCAAGGGTGTAATTTTTGAGAACAGACCGAAGGAATTTCTTGTCCATGGGTGTAGGGTTTGATGAGACCAGATCCCGGATTGAGGGATTTCCTTGTCCTGGGGTACAGGGATTGAGACCAGACCCTAGACTGAAGGATTCCCTTTTGCAAGGGTGTAGGGTTTGAGAACAGACCTTGGACTGAAAGACTCCTTTTTTCTGGGGTGTACAGAGAAAACGTTGAACAGGAGAGTGTGGAGGTTTTTAAAATAAATTATATTTATGTAAATTCACTTAAGAAGGGGAATGAGAACGAGAAAAAAGTTAATTAGTCGCTAGAACACTGGAATATTAAAATGAACAAAAACGTCGTAGGATATTGAAGTTTGCTTTATATCGGCAGGAGTTGTTTTTAATTTATAAAAACAGAAAGCTTCAGTGACTTTATTAGAAGTTTCTTTCAAGTCCTGTTGACTTTGAAAACTGATTGACTTCTATTTTTGACACTTTGCTCTGTTTCATCTTCCGCTTGAACTTCATAAATTGAATACACTAAATGTCAGTATCTCAAGAACCATAAAGGGCTTTGACAAAAAATTTTCACCGCTATTCCTCGTTTAGCAAGGTCTGTTCTCTGAAGTAATAACATTCTTCGCTTCATATTCACTTTAAGGATTGTTTCGAAGTCATCACGACCTTACCAACATGTGACTAAAGTTTTACTTGTTCTCATACAAATAATGGAAACGTTTTATATCAGAACGGACAATTCTTTTTTAAAACAATCATTTTAATAAGGAAAATGTTCTGCTCCGCTTCAAACCACGATGAGAAAACGACAAAAAATGTTGGATTTCTTAAAACAAAAAAATTACAGTATCAAAGTCTCAACAAACATGCAACTAACGTCACTTTTCCTGAAAACAAGAATCACTGTTGCTCAAGTTTTCTTTGCCAAAACTTTCGTTAAAAAAACGCTTTCTTAATCTGTTAGTAGCGTTGATTGAAAAGCGCAGAAAATTATGACAATCCTCAAAGCAATGCAGTAAAGTATTTTTCTTCTTACAGGCGTTAATAGCAAACGTTTTCTTAACCGGCAGATCAGTTTCTGTTTGCACAATATATTAAACATGAGAATAATGGCAAGTTCATTCTAATATTTTCCTGACTTTCTTTCTTTGCTGAACCCAAGCAAATATGAGTTAATTTCGGAAATTGCCTCAGTCACCGACATTCTGTATGTCAAATAAACTTATTAAAATTCTAAAGTGCAAGTTATACGGCTCTCTGTTAATCTAATAAATAATGATATAAGCTTTTAGCCTGGGCTGGTTCAAAGGCTGGTTGTCTTTAACCCTCGGTTAAGCCCAAAACCAAGCAGGAGGTTTCACTGTTCTTATAAAATACTGTTTACATTTTCCACGTAAAAAAATGTCAAGTGTATACACAACCAAATTCATCCTTTCCTCGATAGAATTAAATTCTACCCTTGCTGAACGTGTCTGTCTAGCCGTTTTTTCTGTCGTGTAAACGGACTTTAATTATATATCATACAAACAGCACATACAACTGTGAACAAAGATCAAGTTTTCACTACACTCGTTGGAACAAGAGCAAGTTATTATTTTGTTTTATTAATAACAAACGTTTTCATGCCTTACTTCAGTCCTCATCGCTTACGGGCCCCTCTGTATATATATCGACTTCCCTGATCGTAAAATGCTTTGGCTAAGACCGTGTTGCGTAGCTCCTTATTTCCAACTGAATTTAACAAAGATTATTATAATCCCAACATTAAACCGTTGGGCGCGTTAAATTGAAAGGCCGAGTCCTTCCTATTGCCTGTACCCCCGTGACTCCTTGAGTCAAAAACGTTTCGGTTAAAATTTCAGATAAAAATCAAACAAAGAAAATGAAGCAATTTAATTTGCCATATTTTGATGAAGCATTTGCAAATAAACGTTTCCGTTTTGGCAGTTCTTTATGAAGATCTCGCTTAAACAAACAATAAAACACCTGTAGTATTTTGTTGAAGTCAAATTTTGCTGCCGATGCCGGAACAATTTTGGTCTTTATGTCGTTTATTTTAGTTAGTATAAGGAAATGCGAGAATTTTAAGAATTCCTATCAACTTTCAAAAACTCCAATCTATCTTTTGTAACCGAAGAAAAAATAATATCTTCAAGCAAGAATTTTGCGCTGTAACGATTAATTATTGCTTGTATTTCAATAAACTATTATTTAAGGTTGAAGATACTACGGTGAAGTACCAGCACTTGTTCGCAGAATCAATACTGCCGCTCAGTGAATTTGAAGTGGCACTGCCAAGCCATGGCTACACGGTGCAACATTGCACGCAACATTGCACGCAACTGAAACCCTTCGTGTAGCCACGCGGTGAAATCGTTGCGTGCAATATTGTAGGAGTAGGATCGGTTTCTACTTCGTGCAACGTTGCGTGCAACGATTTCAAAGGTGGCTACACGGTGAAATTCTCCCGTTGCGCGCAATGTTGCATGCAATGTTGCACCGTGTAGCCACGGCTTTAGTTAGGAATAATATACAAGTATACGTGTGCAGCGTAGAATATAACATTTGAAGCAATGACAATGATTTAAGGAGAAAACTGCGAATCATTTTTCGTTCATTCTGTATTGTAAAGTTAAAGATCGAAGCTCAATAAGTTCACAAAAATTAAAGTAACGTTTTAAAAATAGCTTTCGAGCCCAATCCTCGGCTTGTTCTAAAATTGTTCTTAAATTTTGGCAAATTTGAGCCTCGTTCTTACAAAAACAGCGTGTATATGGCGTATTTGTTTATTTAGTCATGGATAAGACCTACTGATTTTTCTTTTGTTATGAGATACAAGTACCGTAGTTTTGAATAAAGATGTGACGATTTATTAAAAAGGTGCCAAAAGCGACTGTTAAACTATGATGGAAGACGAATAAACTACACAAGAAACCTTGGAACTGACAAACTAGATGTTCACGATTTGAATCATAAAGTTTTGGTTAACCTCTAAATCATTTTAGTCTTGCTTAAAAAAATATTTCAAAGCGACGATCTTTTTTATTTAATGAGATGAAAAATTTAAAAAAAACCTAAAAAGTACGAAAAGCGAGTAGGATTGCTTTAGAAAACACGCTTGGCTTCAGCAAGCAAACATTAACTAATTAATTCTATTAGATATTCAATTAAGTTCCGGAAACAGAGCTTACAGGTTATAAAGGTATTACAGGAAGGTTGTGGAGTTGAGTGGCCTTTGTGGTTATCAGTCGACACTGTTTTATTTGAGCTTTAAGACTGCAAGACGTGCGATTAAGATTGCGACAAGTTATCTTCAATTTCACTACGTGAAATCCTTGTTCGTAAAAAACCTATCGAGGCTGCGACGAACTTCTTCAAGTTGTTCGTTTCTTAAACTATCACACTGACAAGGTTAGCCGTGATTTTATCAGTGTTTGGCTAGCGATATATAATCACAGGTATAAAGAAATAGATTGTGTGTAGATAGAAAGAAATTCAAACGGGTGTATGATTAACTCAATAGGAAACCATACAACGTTGTATAGTTCTGCTCTTCTTAACTTGGTAAAAAATCTTAACTTTTTGGCCGACTCTCTAATTATTTTGAGGGTATCTAAGGAAAAATTGTTATTTTTTTAAAAAAAAGTTCTTCTTCTTTTCATTATTATTGTTATCATTATCGTTATTGATTATGTTCTTGATTTTTACAATATCTTTATTATATTATTGTTATTACCATGTTATTATTACTTTCATTTATATGTTGGTGTTAGGTTTTTATTCAACAGTGTAATAACAAATACAGTACAGGTGTCACTAGTTACCATTGTATATCCACGGTCAAAGTAGCCATTAGAGGATTTATACGAGGATTAGACATTAGCATATACCCAACCAGCAAATAGTGTTTTTTGCGCGCTCTGATTGGTTCCTTAAACAGTGAATATCCAGGATATTCACTGATTAGCAATCGGGAAAAACAAGATGGCATCGCGATTTCCGAAACATGTCAGCGAAGTTGAAATTTTAGAAATAAATGACGCAGCTGTTCCCAATAACACAAAAAATCCACATACAAAGTTTGGTAACAATGTATTTCGAGGAAAATTTTAATAATTGTTTAATTTATGAACATTTTTCAAAAGTAAACAAATTCAAAGTGTCACAACTCAGTTACCGGCGCGGTGACACGAAGCTGTTTACAATTTTCATGTGTATCTAAATACAAAAATACCGACTACAAGATACATAAAAATACAAAAACAATTCATTTTGTAGAGTGATTTTAACAGCAAGGTGAGTTCTTAAAAGAAACAGAAGAAATGACCAAGAGCGAATTAAACAAAAGTTTGCAAGAGTTTTATCTCTGCAAGAAAGCGAGGCGGCACAATTTACTATTACATCAACAACAAAAAAACACTTACGGCATAATCGGAAGTCCATACCTTTAAAAACTCGTAGAACAAGACTTTCAACTGTTTTGTTAAAACCCTGAGCAAAAAGGATGAAATTGCCCCAACAGTTCATAAAAAGCCGCTCAATGGAAAGTTGTACGAAGCCGGCGAGCTTGGTGGATGTCAACGCTCTTCTGCCCGTGTTCAGCCCGACAACTGCAGCAAACAGCTTGGTTCATGAAATCCCTGTTTCTTGGCCATCGGGGACGGGAGAAGCAGACACCATGAAGAAGTATATGCATGTAAAACGAAAGACCTTGCTATCGATGATGGCAATCAAGTTTCCTCGTGGTCTCATTCATGGCGGCACGTGTGTCAAAGTGATTTCGGTCCCCCCACGTTTTGTCGGTGAAAGCCAAGTATATTCACCTCCACTTTGGTGAATATTTACTCATTATACTACAGTTTAACAACAAATATAGTACAAGTGTCACTAGTTACCATTGTATATCCACGGTCGGAGTAGCTATTTGAGAATGTTATACGAGTACATTACTTGCAAAAAAATTCGGACGATTTTAATTTCGGACAAAAAAAGTGTCCGAAAACAAAACCGTCCGAAATTTTTAAGCGTCCGAAATGTTAAGCGTCCGAAATTTTTACCATACAGTATAAACCTTTTTATCCTTTTTGGGCGCCGCGACACGATTACATGATATGTGTTCAAGGCAAATATATGCATAACAGAGCGTGAAAATCACAAGAATGACCAGGAAAAGAAATTATTTAATGAAAAACATAATGCATATCAATTGAAGTACATACAAGTAGTACATTGCAGTAGTATATCAAGAACAGTTTTAATTACATTGCCAGTTTTGTCAGTGTCAGTACTACTAGTCCTCTTATATGCTTCATCGTCGATCAATACAATCGAAAAGTCCTCTTCATTGTCACTAGCATGTGGATCTTCTTCATCTGTAGCTGTCGGCGACAGCGCGGTAAGTTATCAAGAAGCTCATAGTTCTTTTCAATAAGCTCTTTGAGACGAAAGAGAAGAGACCGCTTGTTGTCGTCAATTTTAAATGTAGCTCGGAGAATTATCTCAAGTCCTCCCTTTGCAATTGAAGAGGGCCTATACTTCTCATTCTCAACTTTGCAACAATACTACCCCCGTGATGTAAAAAAAAGTAGACAAAACGTGATATTTCTTGTGGAAAATGGCAAACAACATCAGCTACAAGTTTTTCTTTGCTCTTCCAAATTCAGGCAACAGCGTAATGATCAACAAGCATCGCGTCTGGATCTCGTTCTGTCTGGGCATACAATCTTTGATTTTTCTTTGGGCCTGAAGAAATTTTCATTTGTCTTTAACTTTTCAATCCTTCGTTGTTAATAAGTTGTCGAATTTGGCAAGTTTTATTGTTGTTTACGCCAGGCTGTTAAAGTTATAATTTCCCGCTTTATTGCGACGCGCCGTGAAAACTTTCCCGCGCTTTTTCACGTCTTGGCGCCATTTACGACTTCCGGTAGGTTTGAGCAAAACTTTCAATTGTACGTATTTCGCTTTGTTCGAAAGTTTTTCTGGCCTGTTTTATTCACAGAGATGTCTCTTTTAAAATATTTGAATAGGTACCGCAAACCCCTCAACAAGCGATGTCATCAGCTCCGACAGAAGATGAAAAACAGGTTGTAAACCTCACTGTAAGAGAAACCGAAGAAGTGAAAAATGAAGTCACTGCGCTTGAAAACAATGGTAAGAAGCGAGGAAAATACATCAAGTGGTCAGTCGAGGAAAGAGCAGAAGTAGGCCAGTATGCTGTAAGGCATGGAGTCAGTCATACAGTGCGTCTACTGAAAGGGATATACCCTCGATTTACTAAGCAAACGGTCAGTGATTTCAAGAAAGCTTTCGATAAAGCTAAACAAACGACCGATGGCCCTGTAAGTGAAGTTACCAGAAAGCGTGGACAACCTGCATTACTGTCTGAAAACCTTATGGAAAAGACCATCGCAACGATTCAAGCCCTGCGACTGAAAGGTGCACCGGTAACAGCTGCCCGTGACAAATGCTATTGCCAAAGGAATAGTTATAGCCAAGACCGTACCATTCTGGTTGAGCACGGGGGCTATTTGAGTCTAAGTTATGACTGGGGAAGGAACATCCTCTACCGCCTCGAGAGAGAAGGCAAGAAGATGCCAGTTAGAATTGCTACAACTAAGAAGATCCTCGTGGCACCGGGAATTTTGAAGGAAGCGAAACTGTCGTTTCAGCGAAAGATCAAAACACTACAAGCCATGCACAAATTGCCAGAAGTTCTGATTCTCAATTTCGACCAAACCCCATTGTCCTATGTCTGTTCCGCGAGTCACACCCTCCATGAAAAAGGGGCAAAGAGCGTGCCACTTGTAGGAAAGGGCAAAAAGAAGCTGATTACTGGAACTTTCACGGTTACAATGTCGGGTCTTTTTCTCCCAATGCAGCTTATTTACGAGGGACAGACCCCGCGATGCCTTCCTCAAGGAATCATTTTCCGGATAACTTTAACTTGACTTTCACTCCAAACCATTGGAGCAACGAAGAAAGATTGATAGAGCACTTGGAGAAGGTTGCTTTTCCGTTTATCGTGAAGAAACGCAAAGAGCTTGAATCCCTTTCTGATGGGCAGAAGGCTATCCTTGTATTCGATGTGTTCAAAGGACAGGGGACGGAACGTGTTCACGACCTCATTGCTGAAAACAACTGCGTTTCAGTTTTTGTCCCAGCTAACATGACCAACTATTTCCAGCCGCTCGACTTGACCGTAAATGCCGGTCCTGCCAAGCAGGTTTTGAAAGGGGAGTTCCAGGATTGGTATGCATTGGAGATCGCAAAACAATTTGACAAGGGCACTGACGTATACTCTATTGATGTGAGCACAAAGCTGTCGATAATGAAGCCTATTCATGCCCGCTGACTCATTGGCTTGTATGACCACCTAAGAAACAAACCCGATGTCATGAAGAAGGGGTTTGAATTGGAGGGAATGGTGGGGGCGGTCAAGCAGGAGCTAGAATCAGAAGACCCTTTTCAAGACCTTCTTGCAGTGTAGACTATCGGGCATACACCACTGACATGTGGACACATAAACACAGTCTGTTAACTTTGTTTACACTTGTATCCGTAGTAATCTGAGCCTTGGGAATAAATATGGTGGCTGAAAAAATTGTTTTATCTGTTAAAACTTGAAAGTGTCGAGTAAAAGTATCATTTATACTGATGTTGTTTCGGATTAATTCGTGTTTTGTGAGCGTTAATTTACTGAAGTAATATTTTCGCAAAGTGTCGGAAAATTTTGTCCGAAATTTGTCTTAAACTAGAAAAAAAGTGTCCGAAAATTAACCGTCCGAAATAAAACGTCGAAATTTTTACGTCCGAATTTTTTTGCGAGTAATGTATTAGACATTACACTACAGTTTAACAACAAATACAATACAAGCGTCACTATTTTACCTTTATTTACCTTTGTATATCCACGGTCGGAGTAGCCTTTAGAGGATGTTATACGAGTATTAAATATTGTACTACAGTTTAATAACAAATACAGTACAAATATCACTAGTTACACCTTTGTATATCTTCAGTCGGAGTAGCCATTAGAGGGTTTATACGAGTAGTAGACGTTATACTACATTTTTTATTTTTAACAACAAATATAGAAACAATATCACTTGTCGTCTTAACTCTATATTGACTATGTGAGTATGCCGGAAGTGGCTAATGCTTTCCAGCTCATCTCAGTCAAAGGTAATCAAGCTTTTGATTGCTGTGATCTGGTTGCTATTGGTTACAAAATACCTAAGTTTATAAAACATTATGCAGGCGAATATAGAGACGAAATATATAGTTGCACGATTAATTGTGAAATATGTAACGGATCTAATTATGTAATCAGAGTGTATTGGAGATAACTTTGTGTGTCCCATCAGAAATAATCTTTACTTTTTACAACAGTTTCTCTGATCTTTGGTTAAAGAATCGAAGGTTTCAATTTTTTTGTTCAACTTCGCTGTCATGCGAACTAATCTGGCTGTCTTGCAACTTCAAACAACATTACACACTTTCAAAAACGCCAGCGTATCAAAACATAGGGTAAAGTTCAAGTCAATTGAATAAAGAGCTTTTTTACTGTCACAAGAGACACTAAGAAGACGAAATCTGCATGTATCTCTAACTTAATTACCAACAAAAGTGACATCAGAAAACAAAGTAGATCAGTATCCTTTACAAAAAGTCTTATGACTTAAAAAACTTCAAACTAAAAAAAAAATAACAGGCGTCTATCTTTTTATTTCTGGTCACCTAATTATCATTGATAAAATCTTTCCAAATTTGCTACATAGATCTCACTTGGTTTCCCATCGGCCCTGCATGAATAATTGGTTTGATGTGATTGTTTAAGTCAAGTATATAAAAGATCGTTTTAAATCTAATGATCACTTAAATAAAACTATTTATTCAAGAAAAACAGTCAATCACCACATGATATTCTTCAATACCTCTCGTTAAAATCTGAAACCATTTTGGTAAATGGACATTGACGTTAAGCTAAGGACTGAAGCATCATTGTTGCTTTTTTAAACTGTAAAAAAACACAAATTGTTTTATAGAAAAAAAAATTAATAGGACGCTTAATCTAGATATATTAAAAAAATTACAAATGATTCGAGGCTACAATTCTCAAAACAACAAGAACAAACCGCCGATAACCTCAACAAAAGGTCATCAGCCAAAATATTTTGATCTTATGAATGACGTCACGAGCAAAAGTCTATTGTTCTTACTGATCAGTTTAAGTACGCCGTTATTTACTCTTCTTGAACGTAAAGGGTGAAAATCCGTTAACGCTCTAATATCCCTCCTTCCCCTAGAGCTTCAAGTTAATTTTAAATACAACTTTCCTCTCTAATAAGCTCCCCCTCCCCCTGACCCCAACATAAGAGCGATGGGACTAAAACAACAAGGCGTACTGTGTAAAAAATATATTTTGTCAACTGTTGGTGCTTATTATAACACCAGAGGAACAGAGTCACTAATTGCTATTAAATCTGTTTGGTATCCGGACTTATGGTGTGTTTCTGTCTTTGGCCATTAACAATCTTTAAATAAGCCCCCTTCCCCGCTCTCTCTAATAAGCCCCCCGGTCTGAAAGGTCAAAATTTTAAAAATTCCCCCAGGGGCTTACTAGAGCGTTAACGGTAGTACAGATAAACTGAACGGCAAACAACTCTTATAGAGATCGCTGTGTGCAAAATTTTATTCACATCTTTTAAAATCTTCAAACAAGAAAAGTGACTGGAAACAATTTTTTTTATATATTTCCATGTTACACAATACCACTCAGTCAAACTAAGGAATTAAGTATAACAAACAACCTGTGATAATCTGAGAATCACGACCATAACAGAGGAATATGAAATGTGGATTGTTGCCAATACAAATATAAATAAAGTGAAACAAGACGGTTTTAAGACTCGGACATCAACAGCAAAATACCCGAGTTAAACTACGATAAATAAGGTACACGTTGTAAATTATATTTTACAAGTCCTAAATACTTTCTACTTAGTTATATTGAGCAACACTGCTTTATTCAATTTTTTTCCTTGTAGCAAGTTTTGTGCACATAAACGAGGTATATAACCAAACTTTACAATAAAGTTGCATGTAACAAATTGTCAGTTTGTAAACTTCTAATGGCTCTAATTTTAAACTTTTATCATCATTTTGTTAATACTACTATTATCTTTACTATCATTCTGACAACCCATAAATAGAAAAAACATGAGACCCGTTTTAAAACGTTGTACTCTGGTTTGACTGTTGCACGACTTGGGTTCGACCCGGTTTAAGACGTCGAACTTTACCTCTGGCACGAGTTAAAGAGCATATGACACGAAATCATTTTCAATTTTCAAAAAGTATACTATAAAAAACATTGGTTTGCCAAGTTTGAGAAACATACGATGAGAGTACGCCGAGATACGGCGTGTAGAATTTTGAATTTTTTCCGCTAAAAGTGTCCCCTCCAAAAGACCAACAATATGACGTAAAAGAACACGTGCGTCTCGCCTCAGTCCATCCAAAATCGACTTTAAAACATCTGTAACTAATCGAGTTTCTATCGATAACTCTAGCAGTTACGGATGTTTTAAAATCAACTTATCTCTTTACTTCGTGGCACCATATTAGATGAACTCAGGCGAGACGCACGTGATCTGTTACGTCATATTGTTGATCTTTTGGAGGGGGCAATTTTAGCGGGAAAAATTCAAAATTCTACACGCCGTATTTCGGCGTACTTTCATCGTATGTTTCTCAAACTTGGCAAACCAATGTTTTTTATAGTATATTTTTTGAAAATTGAAAAACTGATTTCGTGTCATATGCTCTTTAAGCACGGCGTCTGAAACATACCTCAAAAAACTGGAGCTAAAGTAGTGTAGTATACGGGTCTGCTTGTCGTGGTACCCGACTATGGCGCGGCCGGTTGGTTTAAAACGCCGTGCGAAAGGCGTGTTGAGATCAGATTTTAAAAGTTTACGTGAGCTTCGCACGACTGTATGTAGCACGTTTGAAACAGGCCTAAGTATAAACTGGCCTAAGTTAAACCCGAGTTCAGGTTTCACTTATCACAGCTGTGAACGAGTCTGTGTGCTCTTAAGTTTGTGGCATATTTGAAGTTTTTGTAGCAAATATCACATTGAATCAAGTTGGTCTCATTCAGATCTAATGATTCCGGCGAGCATACAGCCGTCCTGTGAACGACCTGAAGGTGCGACTTGACGTTGCTGAAGTACTTAAAGTTCTTGTGACACAGATTGCACTTGAAGGGTTTCTGTATCAGGGCATGCGCAGATGGTAGAACTGAGTACGGGCTGACACTGTTCGTGTCAAGATGGCTCATACCCACGTTACCTCCACTCGTGTTACCATAATTACGTTTGGGTGTAAGGGGACAGACTCTTCTGGGTTTTGGCGATACTTTCTTTTTCGACGAACTAATTTTGGAGATGTCTTCTTCCGAAAATTCCTTGTGTTTCTCATCAGCACATGCGTGGCGAGGAGTGCTGGTAGCGAAGTCATTCTCTGAAGATCTCCTTCGTTTAGAGCAGGGCGATTTACTATCTTTACATGGGAAACTCTCGACGTCTGGTAGTTTTCTAACTTTTCTTCCCTTAAGTCCACTGCTGCCAAAAAACATAAAGTATAGACTTCACATCCTGAAGTATTTGAATTCTTTCATCAGCTAAAATCAGCCATTCCTCCAGAAAAAACGTGTCAGAGTCTAGCAGGCCTTCGCCCTGGAGCCTAATAGGATGCTTAACCCTATCTAGCCCGGGCTTTTTGGGGATGTCACAGCCCGGGGTGGGGGGGGGCGGATTCCGCCCCCCCTCTTTAACTTTCTTACTATTCATCCTGGAGTGATGATTTTTTGCACGAATGGTAATCACCATGAGAACTACCGATTTTTG
>JAOBRD020517979.1:0-16986 GCA_027575215.2 Hydrozoanthus sils | reverse complement strand
TAACAGAAGCTATCCATTAATTTCATGCTTGAAGATTGCAACCTATCAGTCTTAATGTTAGGCCTTATTTTTGTCATCCTTTCTTTGAAGGTTGTGTTTTTTTTTTGCAGCAAAACATCAGTTTGGAAAGATTCCTCCATACATTTCTGAAATCCGATATTTATTTAGAGTTACTATTTTTTTTAAAAACTATCTGAAAAACTTTGGTATTTGAGGGATAAAGATGCTGACAGTTCATGATAGTCAATACAGCAATCCCAAACTTCCAGAAGTTAATGAAGCTTTCAAATTTTCATTTTAAGTTGATCTTACAGTTGTTGTATTCAATGTAAAGTATTCCTGTTGCCATAGTTACATGTATTTTGAGTCATTAAAAATTGGTTGAACTAATTTAAGGAGGAAAGTCCTCATTCAAATAGTCCATCAACCCTTTAATGATCAGTGCCTGTTGTGTTGGTAGATTCTCAGTGCCCATGCATACTTTTCTTGGAACAAATTTAAAGTCCCTATGACATGAAATATTTTGTTATGTCAGTGGATAGACCTTTCTAAAGGATGAAGAGCGATAAAAAAAGTTGTTAAAATCTGTTATAGGTTTCAAGGTATCAACATTATTGTTTTCTACTGATGACGCCAGGTTTTTTTTTTTTTTTTGAAATCTGCTGTAAATCTTTACTCTTTAGGCAAAATTTAGTAACCATTTTGAAGAATACCTCACCATCAGTCCAAGTTTGGCTTAAATTCAACCAAAGCTTATGGACTGGCAGTAGATTTGTAAAAATTGGACATTTACCTGTCCAACAACTGATGTTGTCAGTGGTATGTAAACATTGTTGTCAATATCTCAAGAACCATAAAAGATTTTGGCAAAATGTTTTCACCAATCCTCCTCATTTGGTAAGCTCCAATGAGAAAACAATTTATTTCATACCATAGACACTTTAAAAAGTTTATTTTCCATGATCAACACTAGATCAACATCTTTGATCAATCCTCATTCTCATTACCATATGCATAATTATTTTAATGTGTTTAAGAGAAAGTTAGAAAGTGTTGCTAATTGACTGGGACTTGAAAGTATAATTATTTTAGCTAGATTTTGGGTTGAAGTATTTCATCAACTGCACAATCTTGTTTTTCAAACACACATATTTTTTCTTTAGGTGATACCCACAATGGACATATGAAGATTGGTTTATGGGTAATTGTAGGAATTCTTAGCTTTTTAATCCTTGAGAAAGTTTTTGGTGAAGAAGGTGATGACAAAGAGACAGAGAAGAAAGAGTCTGTAACTGCAGAGACAGATAACAAACTCAAGGTATACTAATGTTTAATCTTATGGGGTTACAAGATTTCCAATAAGAATGAAGTTGAGTCTATGGTCTCTGTATTCATTTTTCTAACACAAGAAATCTATCTAGCTCAAAACTTGCTGTAGCAACCTTAACTTTTTTTTATTTGTTATGTACAATATAGACTGAGAATACAGCTCTTCCAAAAAGAGGTAGCCTTAATCATATCGTCGATATTGTGTAACCTGTAGAGAAGAACTTTGGGTAAGAAGCTGTGTTAAAATGGCTTAAGTGCATACCTCTCACTGAGAGGCGCGCGATCGCACATGCATGCCTCAGCACACACCTCACGTTTCCGAGGCGTGCAATTGATCACACGCCTGAACTGCTTATTAACTGCTTATAATAGCACGCCCAAAGTTTTTTTAGTTGACTTAAAATTTTTTTTAAAAAAATCAGAAACTCCGATCCTTTTGGGGGCCTTCCAACAAAAAATCGTGCAGTGTTTAGCGGCCTTAAATAAACATCAATACCATCATGTATTCAAACACTACGCTTTGTTGTTTCCTTACTGGATTACATTTCAACAATACACGTACATTGTATGTTTCAGTCTTATCTTAATTAAGGTCATGTTTCTTGTCATTATTATTTCACCGGAGATAGTTACATTTCTTTACAAAGGCCATCCATTTACTCAAACCAAATCAAAATAACAAAATCCAAAATATATTTCTGTAAAAGTTTTACGAATCGCCCTTGATGGCAACAGTTTACAAAGGTAATTCAGTTTCTCTTGAAACATTTCACGGATGGGAGAAAGATGAGATAATAGGTTCAAAAACTGAAGTAGACTGGAAAAGTGGCCACACGATGGTCACCTACATTTGGTGCAACAATTCAATACTGAACAGCCCACTTGTTAAAGAGAGTGCCAGGGCAGTTACAGCCTCCTTCATCGACAGAATGAATTCAGTTACAAGACATCAGGTGTTCCTTTTTTTTTTTTTATGTTTATATTTCAGAATTTTGTAGCACAAAAGTCAAATGGTCAAAGGTCAGATTACGGCTCGCCTCTCGATTATTAGTCGTTCAACTGTTTTTTTTTTTTTTTTTATCCACTTTATTATAAAACAGGGCTGAAAACGGACATTGTCCCGTCAAGTTGACGTTTTGACCAGTCAAATTTGATCGTATTAAAATAAACTTAAGGTTCCATGTTGTTCATAAATTTTGGTCTGAAAACGCAAAAACTCACATTCTTGTAACATTTCGTTGGCTTTTGACCACAAAGGAGACAGACTGTCTAGACTATTTCAGAAAAACTAATTAGTTTTGTAATGCACCTGAATGGGTTGTTCTACACATGGAAGAGATCATTTTTCGTTTTAAAGATTTTTTTTTCAGGAGATTACGTTGGTGTTTAAAAATCGTGTTTGTATAGTTGGTATAATTACAAATACATTATTATTATTTTACAACTTGTATTTTACAAAATAAAGTCGTTATTTTTAAGTCTTTCAAGTTAATTCTGTTTTGCAGTTTGTATTGCGAACTGTATTTGTTAGTGCCAGGGTGTGGTCATGCTCAATTTGTCACACGCTAATGTCGGCTTAAAAAAATTCAAAGTAAAAAAAACTTAAATTCTAACAAAAACTTTCTTGTTTTGATTAAAATAACGTTCCCTTCAAAATTAAACTTTGATATTCACACATTTTTCTTTTATGTGTCAAAAAAGTATAAGATTAAAGTAAAAACGTTACTTCAGTTCTGTTCATAGACTAGATGGTTATTTAAAGACCGTACACCATAGCACGCCTAACTTGCTGTGAGGTGTGCGATTCACTGCACGCCTGCTATTATTCTCAGTGAGAGGCATGCTTAAGTGACAACTTAGATTTGGGAAAAAAACTTAAAATTGTGCTTTTGTGGGGATTTTTTGTGCCAAATTGCTGTCCAAATTCTTAATAGGAAAAACTCTCGAAATTTTTTGTAAGAATTAGGAACTGTTGATAAGTCACATATATCAAGCATAAACCTGCGTGACTCAGTTGATGGTTATGGGCTGAAAGATGGAAATTTCAGATAGCTTTCTTTTACAATACCTAATGGCTTATTTCAAAGTTTTTGCCAAAGGTCACCAATTTTAGCTTTTTGGAGATACATTTGGTCAATTCATCCTCACTAAGGTTGTTTTATCAACTACTCCTTCAGTCACAAATAAGATGCCAGTGTTTGCCTGTTCAATTGGAAGTGGTATGCTGTAGATGCTACAGTACTTTACTTGCATCGATTTGTTTGATTGTACTTGAGATAAAAGGGTTTGATCAAATTCAAAGTTGCAATGATAAAAACATTCATCATCATCATCATCATCATCATCATCATCATAATAACAATAATAACAATAACAATAATAATAATAATAATAATAATAATAACAACCTTTTTTACTAAGCATTATGCACTGCCTCAATGAGTTTATAATGATTTACAGTTGACTGTGGTATCGAGGGTCTTAGATAGTCTCGCTATATTTGGCTCACATTTATATTCATTAACAGTTGCCCTCGGTTGAGTTTAACAAGTTTAAACTTGTCTCTTCGCTTTCGTAGTTCTGTAATGTTCCACCTCATAGTTGAATATTAGACTTTAATCTAGTATATTACTTAATTAAACTAGGGTTCTTTAATAAACTACATGCTTTTCTGGATGTAATTTGCATTTAGCAGGAAGTAACAAAAAATGGAAACCTCATCAATGGAACTGTAATCAAAGGAGAAAGAAAGTTCACTAATGGAACAATGAAAAATGGATATACCGCCACTGAAGATAATGTTCGACAGCGCCAAGGAACAAATCACCACCACACAGAAGAAAATCATGAAACTTCTACTAAAGACAAAACAAAAATAGGTAAAAAACAAGTGTTAGGAATACCTATTGTTGGTTTTCAATTATATAACTTACAGCGATGATAGGTAGACCTCTCCCTGCCAACTCTCACACATGCATGAGCCTCATGATCAGACATGCAGGCAAAAAACATCAGTCTTGCACATTAAGGGCAATTTCTCATGCCTAAATTGGAAATCTGAATGACTTGTTCTTCAGCACACTAACAAGTTAAAATGTCAAAATGTCCATCCAATATTATTGTGAATAAAACAATCCAAGAAACTGTGCTCTGAATCTGAATGCCTGCAGCCTGCAGCCTGGCCCTCTTCATTCTTCCCCTCTTCAATCCTGCCCTATTCACCTGAAGAGGGCAGGACAGCCAAAAGCTTGTGAAGAGAGGAGACAAGAAACTGCAGAAAACATGAAGACCAATGGCTAGCTAAGACATGATAGAACCTACTACAATGGCCCAGGTCAAGGAATTATCAATCATTGGAAGTTGCCTGAACATTTTCAAAAACTCTTGTTGTAAGGAGATGGGCTACCTTTGTCTCTTATTGTAAAAGTGATGTTGCTTTATGAATTTGCACCAGGTATTCCCAGATATCTTGCTGACTGATAGATTTTTATGGTCAGTTTGTTTGTTACACACATGGTAGATACACTAACAAGTTTGAAATTGAAAAGCAATTAAACATCTCTGTTTTTGTAATTCAGACACTCAGCAAAAACCAGAGGAACATATAAAAGTTATGGGATACTTAAACCTAATGGCCAACTGTATCGACAATTTTACTCATGGCCTTGCTGTTGCTGGAAGCTTTGTTGTCAGTAAAAAGGTATTTAAATATAATTATTATCACCATTGTATCTAAATTTATCTCTGCCATTAGAAATTTATTATCTTAAAATCAACTTTATAAGTACAAATAATCAATTATGTTTTAGCTGGCTCAGAAAAAAATGGTACCCATTTTACCAACAAGAGCAGCACTCATGCAGCGAAAACCTTCTGATCTTACATATTATATGGCAATTGAAATCTGACTTTGTGGTTGCCCTTAACTTCTTGAGTCGAGGATATCTAGTTGTACAGAATGAACTAAAACAGGACTGGTAAACATCCCAATCAATGACTCAAACTCTACCTATTATTACTGAAAGTTTTCATATGGCTTCTCACTTCAATGTTTGTGTACCTATGAAACAACATGTGAAATTGAAACCTGATTTTCAACTTTCAATTCACATTCTTTTTCATAGGGTCTTTTTATGTCACAAACATGTGAAACTCTATGGTGGATGAACAACATTTTTCACATGGTTTCTCACTTGGTCCATACCTGTGAAAAAACATGTGAAATTAATGCCTGTTTCACTTATTTTTTCACATGGTTAAAATTTTCACAATTTTTTCTTCACAGGATTTTTCACATGGTTCACACTAGTTAACTGTGTAGTTCTATGAATTAAAATTCCACCACCTAGATGAATAGACTTGTCTAGTAATTAAAAAACAAACATACACAATTTGTAAAGAATAAGCTAAAGCCTTTCTCAAGCAAAGTGCCCCCCCCCCCAGGAGGGGGGTTTACTTTGGGTAACAAAGGATTCGGATGCTTGTTGGGAAATGTGAAAAATACCCCAAAAGTTTTTGCCCCCAAAAAATAGTATTTCTAACAATTGAGTCTACAAATTTGGCAGAAATAATTATTTTGCTGGCATGGAGCAAAAGAATGGTGAAGAGTTAGAGGAATTGTGGGTAGTCTGTAAATGTATTTAAAGGGGTGCTTTGTAAAGATTATTCATTCTAGGTTCAGCATTGCTATCAATG
Source organism: Hydrozoanthus sils (assembly GCA_027575215.2). Classification (NCBI taxonomy): domain Eukaryota; kingdom Metazoa; phylum Cnidaria; class Anthozoa; order Zoantharia; family Hydrozoanthidae; genus Hydrozoanthus; species Hydrozoanthus sils. Next base: position 10,962 of record JAOBRD020517979.1, on the reverse strand, counting down.
AACTATATATACTTCATCCATCATTAGATTTGAAACCTCATCCCCCAGAGTTGGCAGCTTTGCAGGTGGTTTTTCTCACAAGATGGGGGTATCTGTTCCCTTTTTCCACAATGTGTTTTGGGTTTGGAAGTGTTGTTACATAAGTGTGATTTTATCATGTTTATTATGTATATTTATAACCTATGGAAGATCACGTTTGTAAAGTTGGTTTTCAATTGTATCAAATGTGTAATAATGTGTACCATGTAATTGAGTACCACATGCAAAAGGCTAATTGCAAAGGCAAAATAGAATGGTACTGTGGTTCTTACTGTTCCTACAGTCGCCTGAATCTATACAGTTTTATTGTCAGAGTGTGCAGTGGAAGCAAAATATACCTGTTAGCAGATGGTTTTGGAAAAGGCATGAGAAAACTGCAGAAAAAAATGCTTGTTTTGCTTTGGCACTCCTTAAAGTGCCTATGACAAACTTTTTGCTGTGTTTATTAGTGGATAGACATTTCTTAATGTGGAAGAGCGGTAAACATTTTTTTGTCGAAATATTTTATGGTTCTCGAGATTAACATTATTCATTTGACTTTTTGAAATCTGCTGCAAATTCTGAACCCTTGGACAAGAATTACTAACTATGCTAAAGAATACCACAAGATACATCACCAACCCAAGTTTGGCTTAAATACAACCAAAGGTTATGGGTTGGCAGCAGATCTCAAAAAGTTGAAAATTTGCCTGCCCAACAACTGACGTTATCTCGAGAACCATAACAGATTTTGACAATTTTTTTACCATCCTCTTCATTCAGACGTCATCAGTTGAAAACAATAATGTTGATATCTTGAGAACCATTACAGATTTTGACAAAAATTTTACCGCTCTTCTTCATTCAGATGTCATCAGTTGAAAACAATAATGTTAATATCTCAAGAACCATAACAGATTTTGAAAAAAAAAATTTTCATCGCTCTTCCTCATTGAGAAAGGTTTATCCACTGACATAACAAAGTATTTCATGCCATAGGCGCTTTAAGATATAAGCTACAAACTTATTTTTAATTTCCACTGTCTTACAGGTTGGACTGTGCACAACCTGTGCTATTTTGCTGCATGAGATACCACATGAGGTAGGACTGAACCCTGGCTATTTTTCCTGTCACTCAGTTGATATCGTCATAATTTTATTAGATTAGTTAGATGATGGATTGCCCCTTATTTTTGTCTTATTCTGTAAATTATCTAGTGTTATAAAAGTTTTTGCAGTTGTATAAGTACTGCAAAGAACTTGTGTTTTCACATGCTTCATTTTCTCAGAAGAACCCATGACCCTCTGATTTAATACCAGTCAGATGCTCTACCCTGTGAGTTATAGAACTCTTATGGGTACAAGTCACTTAACTTGGTTATGTATTTATTGAACATTGGGTATATTATGTCCTACCAACTGCTACAGTAGGCTCAACGTATCCTTATAATGAATTATCTGGTATCATTCTATTTCAGAACAGGCACTGGAAAATAAGATGACTTTAGAGAAATATTTCGTGGTTAGAATATTTGCAGCTTTAAAGAAAAGTTAATCTGATATTCTCTTTACCTAAACTGTAGGTTGGAGACTTTGCTATTTTGCTCAAATCAGGTTTCAGGAGGTGGGATGCTGCCATTGCCCAGGTATTCTAACTGATAACAGTAATAATGATGATTATAATAATAATTATAATAATAATAATAATAGTAATAATAACAATAATCGTTATGTTAACAATGACAGTCTACAGCAAGATTATTGGAACTTCTTGTGGGAGAGGGGGGGGGAAGCTATTTGGGGATGTGCCACCCTTCCAGATATAACTTTTTGGCATTCTGATCATAAACAGGGTATGCTATTAGACGTCTGAAATTTTACACTGAATGTTTATATCACTCCTTCAGCCGTCATAAACAGGATAGTAGTTCTGATACTCAGAATAATTATTATATCATGAACAGGTTATAGAGGTTAAATAAGTAAATGTAATATTGTACAATTTAGAGCTTGGGTGGCACCTAGGGTCCCTCCGGAGGGACTGCTAAATATGTGTTGCTCAAAATAAGCACTTAAGTTGATGTTCATTTTTTTATACATCCAATTTTCGTCACAAACATGCATCAGTAATTTTAATGCTTAACTTTCACATTTTCTCAGGTTATTACAGCGTCTGGTGGTTTAGTCGGGTGCATTGTTGGACTGCTTGCAGAACACGCAGGTTGGTTTGTAGGCTGCTTGTATTGTTAGTCACTTACTCATGCCTGTTATGCCATCTGGGCAGAAGCGTTAGAAGGCTGGTTAACTTTAACCCTGGACTAAGCCAAAATTCAAGAAGTACTTTTCTTGCCTATGGAAGTAATTACGGTTCTTATAAAATACTGTTTAATAGGTTTTTACGGAAAAATTTAGTCATTTCCAAAATTACAGCTCAAATCAGTTTCTGTAAGGCTGGAAAAAGGAACTTTAACCCAGGAGATTATTGGTCTTTGGACTACCGCACCTTGGCATGTAGGGTAGAATAACACAGGAATGCCACTCTTGTCTGTTTTGGGCCGGGTAGACGGAGCTTGAAAGCCTTGGTAGACAGTCCGTCTAGAAGAAGGAAATTGTTATTCCAAGCAGAATAATGATTATCTGTAGTTCTGGTCAAATATCCTTGAAAAATTAGGGTCAGTTTGTGTTGATACAGTATTTTATTTTGGGTTTATTTTTTTGAGATTGAAATCAATGTTTTTGAAAACAGGAGGCGACAAAATTTTAATGTCCATGCCTGGATGATGAACAGGTTTGACTTGATCTGAGTGTAAAACATTTGGGCGAGCCAGCGGACAAGATGAATTGAATCCAGCAACCTAATTGCTGCCGTGAGAGGGCGGAATTTTTGCTCTGGCAGTTTGTCTCAGTACAAATTTTTTGTAAAAATTGAAGCTGTAATAGTGAGATAAGGAGAGGATAAATAGTAGACATTTGGCGATGAAAGCTAGAATAGATTGGTTAAATGAACCACGGGTATAACCTTACCTGGCTTTACACCGGTATAACGAAAAGCTCGATATATCGAACCAAATTTTGGGTCCCAAAGGCACATTTTACTCCGATATAACAAAGTTCATAAAACAAGTAAAAGTATTTTAAAATACTGAATCGAAAATTTTTCAGAATTTTCTCAATCACATTGAGCTTACATGAGTTCAGAAGCGTTGTCAACGTCGGAAAAATGACACTTTTATATTGTTCAATTTAGGCAATGAGATCAAGAAATTAACACGACTATCGTCTTTGACCTAATTATCTTGATGAGACTTCAAGTTTAGTCTTTTATTATCGGGGAATTTTGCGATAGAATATAGAGGCTGCAGGGAGTTATCAAAACCCCGATATAACGAAGTTCTTCGTGTTTTACCAGTAGCTAGTCATACCGGGGTTTCGTTTATTACGAAGCCTCGTTATAACGAAGTTGTTATTCTGGTCCCTTCACACTTCTTCAGTTATAACGGGGTTGCACTATATGGTTGTATTTATGTTGTCCAACGGGGGCTGAAGAGTAACCTATAGGTCACCACTGCGAGACTATTATTTGAATCTAACCTATTAATTTTTTTTGCAGGAGATTCGACAGCATTCATTCTCCCATTCACATCCGGGGGGTTTATCTATATCGCCATGGTGACGATCGTGCCAGAGTTATTACAAGAAAAAAGACCCAGGTTAGAACAGTTCATTATAGTGGGTTTTGTTTTTCTTACAAATGACAAAATTACTTGTCGTCTTTGTAAATGTTTTTCTCTCAAATTTTTGGGGATTTGTGACTATTCAAAAAGCGCAAAATGTCGTTTGCCTCAAAGTGTGCCATTTACAGACACAGACAAGACTTGTTCTTGTACTACACATGTCGTGTGTCGCCCGCGATTTTTGGCGGGAAGTTTTCCCGCCAACGGCGAAGAATCGACACCGTTTGGTTGAATTCAGTACTTCTCCTAGGCTGATTGGTGGGGTGAAAGCTTAAGTTAGACTGTTTTATTGGTAAAAATATTGCGCAAAAAGTTTTAAACAAAGCAAGGAAACGACAAGACAAAATACACTACCGACAGTTTTTGATTCAAAATTACGAACACCGTTCTAGTCATGTCGCTTGAGGTAATCTTCCTACAAATGTTTAATTTACGTTGGAATGAAATTTTTAGGCTCACAGTTTACCGAAAATTTCCAAAAAAAATGAAGAACAGTCACTAGTTGGGGTTTTGCTTGAGGGGCAGCTCAAAATTTACTCTTAACTAAAATGTGTTTTCTTTTTATATTTCAGAGAGTCTTTGAAACAAGTCATCGCTTTAATTGCGGGAATTTCATCCATGGGACTAGTATCTTTGCTTCATTAATACAACCGATTCAATAATCGGGAATGAAACTGGACTCAAATAATTATTTATCACATTGTCATAGTGAGTAAAAGAATAAGAATTAAAATAGGATTGTAATTGTAAATATGTAATGAATAAGACGACGAATAAAGATAACTTGCATTTATTTGGTCAATTTCTTGCATAGAACTCACATACTCATGCTTTAGGTTTTATCGTTTTAAATTTCAAGGTCTTAACTTGACTTTGCTGTTGGCTTAAGTTTCTTATCACCTAGCTTACTAATTCCCCCTCAAACTGATGGATCATTAGGTCGGTGCTTATTTCTGGTTTCCGTAAAACTAGGCGGTTGAGAGCCGTTTTTTAAAATTCCCCTGGACAGGTCCCTAGTCGGTCGCAGGTTGGCTTCCAGCAGAACTGGTACTCATTTATACAGCTGAGTCGACTGGAATAAAGTTGGGTAAAATGTTTTGACCAAGGACACAACACGGTGGTCTGACCGGGGCTCGAAGTCGCGACCCTAGGATTACGAGTCGAACACGCTAACCGCTCGGCTACTGCGCCGCCTGATTTAAAAGGAAGGTTCGAAATATTTATTCAGAGATTCAATTTAGGCTAAAAGTCCAAGAGGTTTGACAATTAAAATTTTAATAGGTGTTTAGGCAAGTTAACCTCCCTCCTCCCCCATACTATTGCTTCGAACGAATGAGTTTCCCTCGAATATATTGACCATAGTCATATGACAGTGGAATAAGTGAGCTATTTCAAGCACCTTGGGTAATAACAGCACCCTTTAGCTCACGTATAAGCTTCTTTGGCCCCGTTAAATTCCATTGACAAATTCCTTAAAAGTAGCCTCGATGCTCAATCTTTTTAGCGTAAGCTGTTATTTTCATATATATCAATGCTTTGTACTGCATGTCACTACTTGATTTTTGTATTGTATCTGGCTTTGTTCTCTGAATTTCGCCGTTAAACAATTTTCGGGCTTCCAACAGTGTCAATTTTTCTTATTTCGTGATCACCAACCTAGATTATCCCTTATGTGGTCATTTTGGGTGACCTTTACTTAATTAGTAATAATATTGAATTAAACCCGTAACTGTAAAATTCTAGAGGTGAAAAAATTAAACACACAGTCCCCATAATTTAACATGTTTGCTTGGACAATTAAGGGTTATTTAACTTTGAGAAAAATTCTTATATCTTTAAACGAGGAGATGGAATCGCTCTCTCCATATTATTACAATGGGACAGCGAGACATTTCGTGTAGCAAAAAGAGCACTGTCCGCGACAGTTTTCCTAAAAATAAACCTCGTAACAGCTTCACGGAATTTCCTGTTTATGCCGGAGTAAATAATCGGGTTTGCTAAGGTGTTAAGATAACGCAAAACAAGAGAAACGTAAAGAATAATTCTCATTGATCGAAGCGAGGCAGACCGGCGACAACTTTGACAGTAGGAGTGAACCAGGAGAAAAACAAAGAGAGGGCACCAGCAAAGAATATGAGTTCCCATAATTATTGTCACAGTTTTTGCGGCCTTAAGTTCTCGATTCAGCTTTGCTGCTCCAGTGGCTCGACTTGCGCGTTGGTCTTTCCCGCTCGATTCTTGAAGTGACGATTGAACGGGGAGCATGGAGTGAATTCGCCTTGCCTGACCAACAGCTACTATGAAGATTCTTGAATAGGCTATGATCATCACGCCCAATGGGAAAATAAAACTGGCAAGAGAAATAAATATGGCGTATTCACGGCCGATAAACAAGCAGCTCTCCCGTAAGTCGTCCTTTCCCGGTGCGACGAAAGAGAGAAGAATGCCACAAGTAACAAAAATGGAATACATCCATATTGCTGCTAATGCATATGTTGCCCTTGATGGTGTCACAGATCCGTTATAGCGTAACGGATACACTACCGCAATGTATCTTTCCACGCTTATCACCGCCAGACTCAGAATGCTGGCCGTTCCGCATAGGATATCAAGCACTAAATGAGTTTGACATAACGCTAAGTTTCCCGTCCAGTTCCCGGGACCTATACCGAGGTTATACGCTGCGTACAGTGGCACGGAAATCACAACTATTATGATATCTGCCACGGAAAGATTTATAACAAAGAAGTGCTTCACGAGACGGAGTTGACTGTACAAGAAGAAAACGGCACAGACGATTGTGTTTCCCCAGGCGGACCAAAAAGCAAGGATCAAAAGAACTATGGTTAATTCAAGGGGTGTTACGACGGGAGGGTTTATACATGTGTAGTACCAATCTTGCCAGCATCCCGGAGTTCGGGAGAGTTCTTCAGCAGAATTAACAGTTCGGTTCTCTTTAACACAACGGGATAAGAATCTTTGGCATTCTAGACTTAGTTTGTTCATTGCTGTCTTTCGTGGCTTCCCGACGTGACACAGAACAGGCTCTGTGAGAGTGACAGTAGAAGAAAATTTACTTCAGCAATTTCCAGTTGTGGCTACACAAAGATGAAGATTTCACGAGATAAAATCGTCTCCCAAGTTTGTCGTTTGACTTTTTAGCTTTGAACTAAAGTTATTTCCAAGAAGTCCAGTCCTTCACATAATTCTCGAAGTAAAGAAAGCTTTCCAATCTTATATTTCCTTGTTTGACGTATGAAGGACCTTTTGTTCAGTACTTCGTGCTTACGAAAAAAAAAACCAGACACGTACAAGAAATGCTCTGGTTTCTCTCTTAGATCTCACATTTACAAGTCCTATCAGTAGCAAAGCCAGATCTCTTGCCGTATAATTACCAAAGTCAGAAATAAAATAATTCGAGCCGGATCTCTTTTTATACCTTATCATTTGCATCCACTCGTACAATCAAAAGGAAAGCAATAAAAATGCCAGTAATTAGTGAGAAAAAGGTTTGTGTGATCAGCTGGCCAGCATCACAGATTGCTAAGTGTTTTTTGTGAGACGTGCAATTGAAATGGACGGACGGAAAACCGGTTTTGACACTTCATTTTAAAGTTATTGTTTGGACAGTGACTCGTACAAAAAAGTACGTTTTTAGCATTTTCCATCTGCAACTTATTTCACGGCTTATTGCGGTAAGTGCATTTCAGAACTTTGAATACAAAATGCACCACTTTCAAGCCTCGGGCTTTCGGCCGGTGCTTTTTGTCAACATAAATTAATACACTCTAAGCTAAAGAGTTATTTTTCTTCTAATTATCTTTGCCTGCAGCTAGAAGATAAAATCATGTTTTGTCATGATTCTCGCTAATGATTCATATCAAACTGAGTGAATCTGTGTCGAAACGTGACGAAATATGGGTTTCCTGCGCTAAAAGCGACAATCAAAACCGCTCGACATATTTGATTAATCCATATTAAACTATGACAGCCAACCGACTTACCATATACATTTTCTTTTTACGTCTATAACTTTTTAACCCTTAAGCTTTCTGGATATTTTAGTCATGACATGAAATTTGACGATAGCTTTGTTACGTTTGTCAGTTATTAAGTTTAGTTGTCGAAGCAATGTTTTGAATTAAAAAACCCTCGCACTAGAATTGTAGTATACAACAGACTTCGTGCACAAGACGACATTTTCGCTGTCAGTATTTCACAACTCGTCAATGGTGACACGTTAGTTGAAAACACCGCCATAAAGCGTTTTTGATAAAGATTACTCAAGCAAGCTGAATTAATTTTTTTCTGATTGCAATTTTTAATTGTTTTTATTTGGGCAGCAAGCAACTTCAAAACCACCGAAAGAAATTAGCCGTTTTATTTAGTTGAATATTTCTGAGTCCTGCACAATGTTTTGAGCTCACACTGATTTCGTTTCCAACAAAAAACCCCGAGAGTCATGCAATTGACATCTTCCAAATGTTTAGAAAAAAGAGTTACATTTGGTCGTAAATTGATTCTATGTTTTACTTCTATTGCTCCGTAAGCTTCTACATGCTTTGTTGAATGTTGAAATTGTACGCTTTCGAGTTAGATTCTTAAAAGTATTTTTAGATAAAAACAAGAAGTGAAGATGCTTAACCGGCAAAGATTTTTGTGGAGTAACTTTTTCTCATTAACCAATGACAGTGTGAAATGTCCGAAAGAAAACATTCCAAAGAAATGCCGTAAGAACTCCTAGACAGAAAAAAATGCAAGCTTGATATAGTAAAAAGGATGAAGCTGCGAATTTAACACTTTTTAAAAACATTAAAGAACAGATAAGAACTTATAAAACAACTAGCAGAAAAAAAGTCTGAAGTATTTGGGATATTTCTTGCGCCGAAAACTGCTGGAATTTCTTTTAAAGGTTCTTGTAAATTTTATTCAGTTCCTTCGCGACTGTTCTGATCATGTATTAAATTTTTCAGTTTATTCTCCAAGAGATAGGTGGTAAAAGTCTTCTGCAGTGTACTCATTACTTTTTTCTTTTTTTTTTAGAATCAGCTTGAAGCTTAACTAACTTATAAAAATCTCGTCCGGAGATTTATTTACAAACATACTGTTTCTTCTCAGATAACCCGACTTGATCTAAATTCGAAAACGTATAAACTCGAAAGTGCGATCCGGTTTTTTTTCTTAGAAAAAATTATGCAATGAAAATGAGCCTGTTGATATAAAGATAACTTTTCGGCTTTCCGCTTCAAAAGTGCAGTTATCACGGAAAACATTTCAGTGAAACGATAAATATTAAGTTATAATTTGTGTCCTAATTGCAAAACACCACACAAAGTGAAAGTGTTAAAAAACAACTCACTCAAATTTAAAGAGTTTCTCTTAATAGTTTACAAGAGATAGACAAAACGAAATCGAACTGTTTGAAAACGTTGGCGTTTATTTTGATTTATGTAAATCTGCTTATGAATAATCCGTGATTTTTGTGGATATTAAAAAAAACTCAAACTACTTAACTCTGAGGGACGTGCGCATCAGCATGAACCGGGTCCATATTTTCTAACCAACGGTGAGAACAAAAGAAAAAATACATTTTATGTTGCTTTGTTAGCCATAACCTAATTTTCTCGTAAAAACAGAGCAAAACCTCAAAATTTGAACTATTGAAGGTTGTGTAACTCGTTTTAAATTAAAAAAATGAATGATCAAACATTAAACATAAGATGACGTTAATTGAAAAGTGTCAATCTCAAAGGAAGAGAGTGACTTATTGGTGATCGATTCAACATTTGTACTCTCTTCACTCTTCAAGCTGGAACGATTTTTTTTTTCGTTTTTTTATAGAGAAGTACACATCTTTTGTAGTCAACCAAGATTATTTGTTGATGAATTATAGTTAAGCTGTATTCAATAAAAAGTTGAGTGTATACTGAACATAATTAGGTGTAACGAATTCGAAATCTCAAAGCAACACCTACAAAAGTTGACAAGTAAAATTTTTCTCAGTTGGGAGTTATAGAGTTTTTTGTAACGGAACAACCTATGGCTTTAGGTTAACTGAATAACCGTATGTCGGCCGCTCTAGTAAGCTTTTCTTTTCTTTTTTGTTGGTAAGAAGGCTGCTGGCAGTTTTATTGCAAAGATCTTATCGAGTGAACGCCATTAATCGTTACGAGATAACAACAGATTGTTCCGGCTTTGTGGCTGGCAAAAAACACACGAGAATATGCCAGAAAGCAACCAGAGCTGATTTACACCTGAAATTTGTTTTCCAAAAAAAAATCACGGGAAGCAAGTATTATGAAAGTAAAACCGAAATCGAAAAAAGATGAAAATAAGTGACAAGGAATGGTTATTGACTTCCAAACTTCGATGTACATGTCATGTCTTTGACGAAATCTTCTATTCCAATTGATTTCATTTTAAAATGCTATATTTTTCTTTTACGAAATGGGATTTTTAATGATAATTTAATGAAAGTTGTTTTGAGATGAAAGACAACCCTTTGAAAGCGCAATAAACATTAAAAAGAACAAAATAACACCCTTCACGAATTTAATGTGTACATGTCTTTGACAAAACTGGAGAAGTTGAAATCAACGGCAAAAGGTACTTTAAAATAGTTGCTTGCAAAAATTACGACTGCCGGCCACGTTCAAATACTGTCTTTATATTTGGAAACTTCCTTTAAGGCTAAAAAAACGGTGAAATATCCCTCAGTTTTCCTGTTAACATTTTTCTCCGTATATTTTGTTAATAGGGGTTTTATTCAATCTGTCTTTCTTACGGACTGAAATCTAGTTTTCAAACGCATGAATATATTGATACGAATAAATACTTTGATATTTCAGTCAACCCTTCTAAGACGTAAGCCATCGATTAAATGTAACTATACACCTTTTTATTTTCCAAGCACACTCGCATTAACTGGTGGTTGCATTTTCAAAAAGTTTGATAATTGAACAAACATCAAACAATCTTTACCTCTCAGGTTTAAACTTCACCAGTGGATATTCGTTTAGTCATAGTAAAATTCAAGTTATTTTTATTGATAAGTAAGTTTTACTTTTTTTTTCGGCGCGTGAGCGGGCAAGATGAAACGAACCCTGCAATCTGATTGGTTCCCTGAGCGGGCGGAATTTTATGATCTTGCCCGTGGTCAAATACCAACAGCGACTTCGTGACAAGCAAAGACGACTAAACTCAAAAGGTT
>JAOBRD020517874.1:0-16987 GCA_027575215.2 Hydrozoanthus sils | reverse complement strand
TAGTTGACCGGAACCGCACATGTTCTTATCTAACTAGTTTGTCTCAATAGCCGGCTTAACAAACAGACCATCTGATAACTCAATAAATACAACACGGAAAGCCATGGAACTTTCTACAAAGTTCCAGAATCCTCAGTCTTTACTTTGAACTATAGTTTTAGACAACAATGAAAGCGTGTCTATTTCAAGAACATTCCTTTGTGTCCCGTTGAGCTATTAGACTTGTCTCATTGTAATTCATCTAAGAATAAAGGTCTCAAATACAAACTTAAGCGTTACAGTATACGAGTAAGACACATTCAGAAAACCTTGGTATTTTACAAGGAAAGCAACCGTTGAAGGAGCTTAGGGGCTTATTAATTCCGAACGCGCAACACAGTGTGTGTAAAAATTATCGCATATTAAGCAACTCGATACAAGCTCCATTGGGTTTGTGCTTTCGAAAGTGGTTCGCGTAGCGTTCGATAGTGCACACTAGATTCATTGCAGCGCACATACGATGTTGAGGACTAAGTTGAAGAGGAATCTAAATGATGTGTGAGATTTACCCATGGCTAGATACATGTTTTCAGTGGTGGTACCTCTAGCCTACTGGTCCGCAATGTTTCAATGTAGTTTAGAGGCTATACTAGTATAGGTTGAAGTAAATTTAACATTGAATATTTCACGTTCGCATGTCGTCTGAAATAATCTTGCGATTTGTTTTCATAACATAATTACGTAGACCAATTCAATCGTTCCCGATTCAAAGAATAACTAGTGAATATTGTGCTGGACTCTTTTCTGGGTTATTCATTCTGCCTTTTTAGTTCATACCCAAATAACATTTTGCACAGATTTAGAAGAGGGTCCAAAAATCGCGAAACTGTTTCCTCGTTGAGAAGGTGAAAGAAGTGTACAAGATTTGACATAAACGTGAATGGATAACCCGCTCTCTACAACATAACATCGAAGCCTTTCCTGAGTTCTAAGAAATGGAAGTTTTCTCTAGATTCTATCGAGACATAAACAACTGGAATATCCTATGTTTTAATTGTATGTTTGGCTGACGCTTAAGCAAAACCAAGATTTTATTTGTTTGTGTAAGTTTATAGCCAAACGGGGCGTGAATACCCTAGGCTACTGTTTTATTATGTAATCATGTTACGTAACGCTTGAACTTCACCAGTACGTTGACAATAGGATTCGACCCGACGGCGCCAAAAAAGGAAAAATGACTAAATCAAGCAAAAGGCTTGTCACCCACCAATCTGCAACTATCAAATACTTTAGATGTAAATGGACACTATATATAAGGCCTCAGGTTTATGAGCTCGTTCAACTATCAGTTACTGGTAGAGTTCTGAACGCAAGATAAGTGGATAAGTGGAGCCACGTACCAACTGCAGCATGCTGAAAATCGGTAGCTTTAACAAAAAATGTTTTTTTGTTGAACTTGTAGGAGTTTTTCTTCTAAGTATCGGAGCATTTACGCCAGAATGCGATGTGAAAACGAATACGGACCTTAAAGAAAAGTCATCGCCATACGTTTTACCGGACCAAACTCCCATAAAACGAATGGTCCTTCAATTTGACCTTGAACCGAAAGGATTGAACGCAACTTGCAATTTAAGCAGTAAATACTTTCTTGATTTCATCGACCCGGCAATACATCATGGGTATTTAGTTCATTTCAACTGTGTCCGTCCAATAAGACTTGTATTCAGCGAAACGACTTCTTCGCGTTGGAGATCCCTTTTGTTTTCTTTGTCCTTCGGCGGATCATGTGTTGTCTCAGTGAAAGATTTGGTTCCTTGGGGGATGTCTGCTAAGCTACAAGGTTTGTATTTCTATGGAAAGGTGCAATTACTCTATGAAGATGGTATAAATGACAACGAACTAAAGTCAATTTCGTCGATCATATTGGTATCTCTGCAGAACGAAGGAAATGTAAAAATTCCAACACTATTTACACGACACGTTTGGCCGGAACTTGCCATACTTATATTGTCGGAGATAGAGTTTCACACGTTTCCCCATGAATTAAAAACAACAATGCCAAACCTTCAGTATTTAGACATCCGGCACAGTCAGTTGGTTTCACCGCCACCTTTTCCTTGGAATTCAAAAACTATCATAAATCCCTCTATTTTATGGAAAGACGGCAGTCAAGTTTTCTTCCTAAGGACACTAATACTTGACTACTGTAACATTAGGGACTTGTCAAATTTCACTTTTCGAGGGTCTCTTTTAAGAATATCACTTCAGGGAAATCGATTAAGAACTGTTGGATCAAAGAGTTTTTGCTATCTTACGTCTTTACAGATAATAGATCTAGACAATAACTTCCTATCGGGTATACCACTAAAGTTGTTTTCGAAATTAATATCGTTGCTTAAAGTTTCTGTACAACAAAACAAGATTTCTTCGCTTCACCAAAACACCTTCAATGGTCTTCGTAGCCTAACACACCTGTATCTTAGTAACAACGCTTTGAAAATCTTAAGGAAAGGTTTAATGAGTCAGCTGAAAAACTTGAAAGATCTTCGTTTACAAAACAACAAAATTGAGTTCATTGAAGAAGGCGCTTTTCCAGAGAGTTTTCACACGAAAGTATCGATCAATTTAAGCAACAACCGCATCAAACGATTCCCCCCTTGTATGTTTCTATTGCCAAAGATCCACTCTATCGACTTTTCTAAAAATCTTATAACGTTTGAGGCTTTTACAAAGCCTCTTGACTCAATTAATTCCTCAAAGCTGATGCATAGAGAGTTAACACATTTAAACTTAGCTAATAACAAAATACAGAAGCTCAGCCTTACCAATTTTAACCAATCAAGGAGAAACAAAATGGAATTAGTGTTGAAGGTGTTCAGGATCAACCTAACCGATAATCAAATAGATTGTAACTGCATCATCCTTCCTATGGCTAACGTTCTTCGTGGCGTTATGAAAAGAAAACCTGTTCCGCAGTCTGCTCAGAAGTATGACACTTGGAAATGCGCCTCACCAAGAAAGTTAAAAAGTTCTCTTGTCGTGTCAGTTACTGAAGCAAACTGTAAACAAACGTTTGAAAACTGTCCGAAAGTGTGCGCATGCTCTGTAGGAGTTTCTGAAAACTTTGTTATTGTCAACTGCACAAACAGAAATTTAAAAACAATGCCAAAAAAACTACCGGACGGCCTGTTGGAGTTACATCTTGAGAAAAACGAGATTAAAGAGCTATCTATCCATCCATATTTGAGAAATACCGTTGCTCTGTACTTGAGCGGAAACTTGATATCTGATATCAGCAAGTTTTTTGTCCAAAACATAAAGCATGTTAAGGATCTACTTCTTGACAACAACAAATTGCTGTCACTTCCTCAAGAAATTCAAGAACTAAATCAATCTAGGATTGCGTTACACAATAACTATTTTAGGTGTGACTGTCACGCGTTGTGGATGAAATACTGGCTTAAGAACAAAACGAATACCGTGGTCAACTTCACTCAAGTGATGTGCAGCACTGGAATCTCAGTAGTAAAGACACCTGATTTGGAATTTGTCTGTGAAGAAGGTAAAACAAATGAGGATTTGAAGTTTCGAACAATTGTTTATGCTGCTATTCCTACTTTATGTGTATGCCTTTTTCTACTCCTTTTTGGCTTCGTATACCGAGTTGAGATGAAACTGTTCTTGTTTGCTCGACTGAATTGGCATCCTTTCGATTTAGTGGATGATTCGGATCCAAACAAAATCTTTGACGCTTTTGTTTCATACAACAGCCACGACGAGGACTGGGTATACGGGACATTGCGGGATACCCTCGAGACTCGCGATCCACCATACCGTTTGTGCCTGCATGAGCGGGATTTCTTGCTCGGTGCATCTATTCAAGAGAACATTTTCAATAGTGTTCAAAAAAGTAAACAGATGATTATGGTACTTTCGCAGCACTTCATCCGCAGCGAATGATGCATGCTGGAATTCAGAGCTGCTCATCACAGAGTCCTACAAGATCGCACTCGTTATTTGATAATCATATTGATGGAAGATGTGCGCATGTCTGAACTAGATGACGAATTGAAAATGTACATGCGTACAAACACTTATTTAAATGTACAAAGCAAGTGGTTCTGGGAAAAGCTGTTGTACGCTTTGCCTCAACAGAATTTGCAGAAATAGAGAAAGAGTTAACGGCTGGAATTGGAAATCTTGAAGAGCTACATTACCCTCTGTTAAGATGGACGTATCGTTAAGCTTTTAAAGATTTTTGTTCAACGTTTTTACAGCGTACATGTAGTAATGTTTTTAATGTAATTACTAATTTTACCACTATACTTTTTGCTTTGTTACACGTTCATTATTGTTAACTATATATCGCTGCTGTCGAGCGAAGTCAGTTTGGCGAAATTTGTACATTTATAGTTATTGACGATTTCGAGAATCCCACTTGCGAAACCGAAACTAATATCCTGACGCAATGGTTTGACGTGCAGCGGAAAATCGCGATCAAGTCAAAATTTCAAAATGATAATTGACGAACACTCAGATATCACCAAACAACCTGAGCCAGCACGGCACGTGAAGGAAAACCCTCGCACGCATTTATTAAATGGGAGATCTTAACAATTGCACATAATTGGATATATAGAAGAATCGCCAAGCGTTATACATAGCATTTTATCGCCCAGTTTTAAATAGATAAAAGCAATCCGATCCTTTGAGCTTGCTCTCTTTCTCAATGGCATTGCATATATTAAAATCCATGGCTAAGTAGCTCTTTATTAGTTTTTCTCTGAAGATGAATTACATAGTTCAAAAACGTTAAGTTAGAATTTTACCAAAATTTTACCGTGTTTTAAACAATGGTTACAACTTATATTCAAACAATTTTGTTGTACGTAAACTGAGCAAGTCTAGTGCTCAAAACTTTATCTATTAATAAAATTAAAGACTGCACGTTTTTATTGTTAAACTCGTTGAAAAAAGCTAAGAGAAAAAGCCTGCACGGATGGAGTGAGATACCCCCTTCCCGGACCCCCCTTCCCTCATCTTTTCACCCGAAGATTTTCTAGAGGAAAACGAGCGTGACCAAACGTGAACAGTCTTTCTCTTTTCCTTTTATTAATCAAAGCCTATAGCCCGTTTTCCTAAATGGCGGTGATTTTAATCATTTTTTTATAATTGCATTTAATCTAGTCGCGTTCCTTTCAAAAGAATATCAGTTACCCTTATTTGAAGCAATACTCGTACAGCTATCTTGAACGCGCACAAAGGGATATTGAAGTCGCCGGTATTTATGAAAAAAGTTTCTATTACGTGCCCTGTTTTCGTACCTAAGAACCTTCCATACCTGCATCTCAATGTCTTATTAGTTGCTTAGTTCAGATTCAAAATCCCTTTCATGCGATCACGAGTGTTTTAATGAGGGGATATAGCTTCAGGCCCTTTGGGCAGGAGATACACAGGTAACCTTCATTTTGTCCCTGGTGTGTTGATTTGTCTGTTTTACTCGAGTAAGCCCAGTTTCAATGATGTATCAAACCAGTTCAAATAGCAGCTTAAAATATACCATTCGTAAAAGACTGATAAGTTGAAAATCACATGATCGAAATAGGCGAGAGTCAGTTGACGTAGTGTTTACAAACAAACCTTTTCAAATCTAACAAAAAATATTATTTTAAAGTGTGTGTTAAAGAAACCATATAGTCAATGCCTGTTGTTACTTTGAAACAACTTTGATATTTGTGCAGATATAACGCGTAACGTCGACACGGAAACAATGAGAACACTTTGATAACGTCTGTTCCATATATAAATCATTTTCCCAGATTCGTCTGCTTCAGTGTCAATCCGACCACAAACGTGTTAACTAAACCGCTGTCGATCGTAAATATAACTTGCCTTTTATGTAATAACTGAAGCAATTCCACACAGATTGCGGGTCCTTTTTTATATTGTGCTATTAAATGAATAAAGGCCGGGTCCAGTTGTTGAAAAAATTGACTATTGACTACCAAATGTTGCCTTTGTTGACGATTTTAAAACTGCCTTCTTTTTCCCTCAAGGATGACGTCAGTTAGCGATGAGATAAAAAACGGTGCGTTGCCTTTGCTCACTTACCCCTTCACTCGGAAGTAAATTATTTTAAAACCGACTAAGGACTCAAAGTTAATGCAAAAATTATTAAATTTACCAGGAATGGTCCTTTTAATTTCATATATATTGGTTCGAACTCTTAACCGACCAATCAGAATGAGGGTTTTTTTTATTAACTATCCTCAGTTTATAGATTTTTTTTCATTCGTATTACCACATATTACTGTTCATGATAATTAGGGACCTTTAACAAAGAGGACGACAACATCGACAATGACAGCTTACAAACAACACTGACTTCTTGCTTTTCTTTGTCGATCTCATATGGCTCGTTTGCTTTCTTTTTGTCAATAGAAAAAGATTAAAGTGTTTTCTTCAAGGTATAAGAAGATTTTTGTAGCTTGTTCTCATAGTCTTAAAACTTGCGAATTGAGCTCTCCACGTAGTAACTTTCAAGACTCTGCTGTTCTAGGTGATCACTCACGGCCCATTCCAGCGTGCAACTTTTGTATTCACTGTTGTTCTCCGGCTGTCGTCGTTGTCCACGTTGTCATCCTCTTGCTTATAAAATCCATGAAGACAACATATGGTCGTCGAGCAACCAGTTTCTTTCGCTTATTTTCTTGATTATTTTTTTTTTCGATAAATCTCTATTAAATAAGACATCCAAATGTGTTTTCCTGTTGCACCGTTTTTCTTTCGTATTATCTCAACTAAACGGAATTTCACTCTTTAAACCATTAGAATGGGTGTGTTTCTACCTGCTGCGTGGTTTCGAACAAAAATTTCAATTACCACAAAATGTTCCTCGTTTGAAAAACGAGTGTCTTTAATTTTAAATTTTCATCCAAAATCGACGTAGAATTTGAAGTCAGGTTAGAGCAGATTTGTGGGATATTTATTCATAAACTTCAGATCTTTCAATATTAGTATTGCAGGTTCGTGGTAATGATACAGAAACTGAGCCAGTAAAATCACACAAAGGTCTAACGGGCCAGAAGGAGATAAAGCCTGTCCTGAGCCCAAGCTAAAAGTAGTTCGAGCCTGAATGTTAGCAGTCGTGGACAGCTGTTTGGGCCTTGTTGGGCCTTGTCAGAATAGTATAGCTAACAAACAGGCTAAAGTTTCACACTGAGAAATCTAAACAAAAATGTATTTACAATCACTGTAAAAACGGAATACGAGTTTTGTTTCGAAACTTGTATTTCACCAGGAATTGTAATACGGATTAGAAAATATATACCTAGCTCTAAAAGTATTTACTTAACAAAGCGAGGGTCATGTTTTTAAACTTAAAAGTAGTTGAACTTGGCAAACAAATGTTATTTCAGTCTGTCACAGCAGGTAGCACTTAGATGAAAAGTGGTAAACAACTAAGAGCTCAGACGGAACCAATAACAAGACTTAAGAACAGATTATAATTAATGAAACCAATCGCGTTCTGATTTAAAATGTTCCAACACACGGGTTTTCGTTGCTCACTCGGACAAATATCTCAACTAAATTTTAAGAGTCAAACGCTTGTAAAATGTGAACTACAAGAGTTCAACAATTTGACAATTGAAAACCAATAACTATTTTACGTTAAAATCACGTGATCAAAATCAACGGTGCTAAGCTCTTCTTTTCATCCCTGTAGCAGTATGTTTTTCAAATGCCAAATAACTCATTGTTTACAGTGACCGAGTTCATTATCGATTGTTTTAAATGGGGAAAGAAGCAAAACCGAGTCAGAAGCCACAATCAACTCATGTCGGCAAACAAATGCATTTTCCTGTTGCACCATTTTTCTTTTGTATTATCTTATCTAATCTGAATTTTACACTTTTAACTTTTAGAATGGGCGTCTGTTTCTACCTGCTCTGTGGTTTCGAATAAAATTTTAAGATGTCACAACGTTCCTAACTTCCCTCTCCAAAAGTTTTTCAGGCACATCGTTTGAATAACGAGTGTCTTTGACTTTAAACTTTCATCCATTACAAAAACATACAACTCGGTATCCGTGCAACATAAACTGCGAGATCTGCCTTGAAACAATTCCTTTACCAGTAAAGGTAAAACAGAAATAAAAAGTTATTACGTGACAACTGAGGACTTCAAAAATGAACTATTATCTCCGTCATAGCTGGTAGCACTTACATGAAAAGATATTACCAGAATTATTTCCATAAGCAATCAAAAGACAAAGACAGAATCCACGGGGTCATTCAAAGACAACGTCTTGAAGGAACCGGAACTCCTGGTAATAGTAAACGATCTTTGTTCAGAACGATAATTAAGGTAAAGTAGCAAGCTTTTCTTTAACATTGAACCATGTTAATTGAGCTTTTAAGCAGTGGATCATTTGAAAAGACACGAGCAATCAGGAAGGGTTTTCTCGTCAAAGATGTTACATTCTTCCCGACGAAGGGAAGGGACTCAACTAGTTGATATAGAGTTCACGTGAACCTTGATCTTTTTACTCAACAAAGCAGTAGAACGAGCAGCTTAGCATGTTTAAAAAACCATAAATGTGGTGCAGACAATTCTATCTTATTTCGTTCCAGACTGAAGAAATGATTAACAACTGCCTTTCAGTTTTGTTGCTTTCCTTATGCCTTCTGGTGGCCAATATCCCGGCTGCAAGAGGTAAGAGATTTCTGTCTGTATTTCTGACCAAAATAATGATTGCTTAGTGGATGAGTTACTATTCACATCTGCTACTGCGAAAGATTTCTGTGCTAGATCACTTGTAAAACAAAAACTCATATATCCGAAAATCACTAAGGTCTCATTTTACAACAAGCAGTTAAACATGTTTTAACATGTTTTTAAAACCTTTAAAAAAGTGTTTAAAGTGTTTGTTCCTCAGTTGCAGTTGATCTACCATACAATAAGGAAAAATCACTATCGAGTGATTGAATGAAGTACGGAGGACTAGACAACAACAACACAACAACAATTTTTATTGTATACATATCTAGAACTGACACTTTTTTTTGTATATTTTCGAAGATTACAGGATACTTAGACACTGGCCCTACCTAATAACTTGAAAGCTAAGATTGCGCTTGGACCATTACATGACATAATTTGACTCTTGATGACGATACAACATTTTACATTTCTTTAATGCAGTTTCTTTATGCAGATTTTTTATTAGAAAATTGCCTTTTATAAAAAGGAGAACTACATTACATGTACAATATATATAGGAAAAGAATTTTATATGAAAAAAAAAACTACAGTAAAATAACAGAGGTTGTGGATAGCAAGTAACTAGTATGATTTAAACTTCTTAAGATTTCCAGCTCTTTTTTAAGGGTGTCTTCAATAGCGTAAGATGCTTGTCTCAGTTGTAACTATACCATTAAAATTATGGTGTCTTTGATTCCGATATCATAGTGATCGAGTTTCTTAAAGACAATCCTGATTCACCGTATCATTAACTTAACTTTAACTAGTAAAAGATTTCCAATTTTCAAATTCCTTTTGCCTTGTATCGATAAACAAAGTCATATCATGTAGAGTTGAGGTATTCAGTCCTTATAACAGAACTACCCATCGTACCACAGTCACTTTTTATATAAAGGTAATAGATCGTTTGTGCACATTTGATTTTTAGAACCCTGTTAAAATTAAACAACCAAGATTGGATGGTAGAAAACTAAAACAAGTTTTTAAAGAGCATTTTTTAAATGCAGCATTTGCTCATGCTGGTTTGAAGTTCGAATTCTGTGGAATAACACATCCTTCTTTCGTTCCCTGCATATGCCCAAACCCCTTACACGTGTTTTAAGAAATAGTCTCCTCATACCCAGTCCTCTAGAGAAGATGATATACAGTTTTAGTCACGCTTTATCGGATATAACATGTTTTTAGCATTTGCTGCTCTCTCCATATTTTACTGTTTGAGTCTGTCTGTGTGCAGGGTTGTTTATACTAATGATAGAGTCGAAACTTCCTACCACTCATTCTAGGAACTGCCTATCATGTGAGAGCTAACAGAACTCTAGAAAATAGAGTGGTTTCTAACAGCATCCACTCCAGTGGTCCTGAGCTCGCACCTTACCCTAGAGCAGTTGTTGTAAAATACGCCAAGAAAATCCAAGATGGACCCGAGTACAACTTTCTAAAGAGAGAATTGTATAAGCTAAAGGCGCAGGTGACACTTGGAAAGCAATTCTTCGCTATGTTCCTGTTAGACGAAGAACCAAGTGACTTAGATAAAACAATATTTTCCTACAATCCCCATGGCAAAGACAGCAGTGTTCCTCTTCTCAAGCTTAATAACCCTTGGTCGCCGTTCCCCAAGGTTGATGGACAGAACTTCTTAGTTGCAAGGACGGGTGAGGAGGGAGAGCATTCGGAAGAGTACATTGGTCACGTATTGGGGAATGGGGCTTTACTCCCCACCAAGACCACAAAAACTGTGCTTTGTTATTCCTGGTTTGTTCCTTGTACCGAAAATGGTTGTGCTGCGAATGTCTGTAATTTTAAGGGAAAATACTTTCCAAAGGTACCAAACTTTGTAGTAACTTATAGCCATCGTTACCCGGAACAAAATAAACCAGCTAAAAAGCTACGCCCTGACCAGACGGATGAAAGCAGAAAAACTATGACAGACTGTGGTATCACTCTGCTTGCTGGTGCTCTTTTGGATGACGTTATTAATCCGTGAGAATTATAAACCAAACCTGGAATAACAAATGTGTAATATTTTCCATAAATACGTAGCCATATACCAAATATAACAAGAACGCTTGTAAAACAATGAAGTACATTAGAAATTAAAAAAATTGACAACAGGTTGAGACACCGCCTTATTCTATTTTGGATTATCTCTGATAAGTTAACGAATCTTTATTCTGTGCAATCTGCAAGTCTCCTGTTTTCTCGTATCATGTGGGTGGGTTAAAACTCTCCAGCGAAATTTAATATGAAATTAAAAAAGACTCAAGAGGTATGCCTATTTACGTAACACTACAACAATTGTGTTTGAGTTGGAGATGTAGTAGCCCCGTCGAGAGAAACACAAATTCAGTTACACTTATTGGGTTTCTTAGAAAGTCCAGTCCGCTGCTTAGAGTGCATCACATCTCCTACCGGAGTAAAAACTTTTCTTTTTAGCACACTGCAAAAATAGTTAAAAACTAGTAAACAGGATATATATGACGGAGCCAAACACGTGCTCGTTTAAAAAATTCCTCAACGGCAAACTTTCCTCGCTTACTAGGCAAGCTTTGCAACTAAAGTTTGAGAATACTTACTTTAACATCTAAAACAAATAAAAAAAAAGCCCCTACGATTTCAACGGCTGAAAATTTGCAAAAAAATAAATCTCTAGCGCCAACCAGGACTGAACCCAATGGCTTAAACTCCCCCATTTCATTCCTTTTCTATCCCTGTGGCGGTCTACGTGTGTCTTTCAAATGCCAAATAATTCATTGTTTACAGTGACTGAGTTCATTTTCGATTGTTTTAGCTGTGGGAAGAAGCAAAAGAGTTCAAGTAACTCATGTCGTTTCGAACAAATGCATTTTCCTGTTACACCATCTTTTTCTATTGGGTTATTTTATCTAATCGGAATTTTTACACTTTAAACATTCAAAATGGGTGAGTTTCTACCTGTTCTGCTGTCTTGAATAGACTTTGAAAATACCAAAAAACGCTGATAACTTCTTTTTCAAAAAGCTTTTCAGGTACATCGTTTGAGAATCGAGTGTCTTTAACTTTTTCATCCATTGCTCAATTTTTAATTAGAAAGTTGTTGCCTTCTTCGAACACACGAGGAGGAAGTTACAGACCTATAACTAATGTTTATACTGCGATTTCAACCTAATCATAAGCCGGATCATGGATATATAAACTTGTGTTACCTTCTTTGGCAAGGAGAGCACCTTACGCTTGTAGACAAATTATTAATTGTCATACTTTTTGAAACAAACAGGCACATATTATAAATGGGAATTAACAAAATAAAAATTATATTGCTGAGCGGTTAAGACATATACCGCGCGCATCATTTCCGAAATTACTGTTTGACATATTTTGGAAAATTATCGTGTGCAGTTGAATCTTTCTTGACCTGTGTTTGTTAAATTTTGGACTTGCCTCCACAATATCAAAGTCAAACACTCGTAGCAATTATAATTTTTATAAAGTACGAGTCATTTAATGCAAGGTAAAATCTCGGTGACATAGTTATTGTTCTCATGCATGAACTTAGCCTAAACACTTCTCTTCCCCAGCAGTATAGTGCAATTAGAAAGAAGATGAATCCCTCTTCAAAGAGATGCAGTGCAAACACCAAAAAATCAAAATTCAACAGCACCTTATCAACATCTCAGTACTTTAAATCTATCTTCTTTTCTTAATATTCAGTTTCTATCTTGTTTGTTTGCACTTTGAGACAGATACTTCAAGTTTAGATATGCAACGAATACAAATCCGTCATTTTACCAGTTTATAGTGGTTAATTATTACTAATTAAGCCATCTAAATCATTGCTCTGTAAGAATTAAGAGCCAATCGTCAGCGTGCTTTGAGCTACAAAACTTCAAACTTTCTCTGATGAAAGGTCTAAGGGAACTATTAGGACTCGCTTCCTTTTTTCTTCGCTTTGTTATAGGGAGTGCCAATTTCCGCCATTTTATACCAGGCCCCATCTAAAGCTAAAATTGCCGATCTTACACCGGCGCTCACCGAAAGCCCTGAAACTCTGCTCAGTAATTTTTTGCTTTTGTAACAATGACTTTTGTCTGCATAAAAACAGTTTGTTTACGTGTTCGGTCACAGTGAAGGTCACCCAAATTTTCAACCCTCGACCTGGCCGGGGAGCGAACCAGGAACCCCAGGATTGGGAGGCAGAGATCTTACCACTGCGCAAACCTCTTCGCTATAAATAATATGCTTCATGAAAAATGCTACATGCATTTTGAAAATTGTTTTTGTAGCAATCGATCCAAGAAACACACAACTGCTTCTCTTTTCAAAAATCTGAGATGAATTATTGGACATTTGTAAATTCATGGTGATGAAATAAGAAAATTTAATAATCAAGCAAACGTTAAGCTGTAATGCCATGGCAGTTTCCAAGCCGCCCACTATACAGCTGAGAAAATGTTCTTGTTTAAAGTTATTCGGATCCAAACAAAATCTTTGACGCTTTTGTTTCATACAACAGCCACGACGAGGACAGGGTATACGGAACATTGCGGGATACCCTTGAGACTTGCGATCCACCATACCGTTTGTGTCTGCATGAGCGGGATTTCTTGCTCGGTGCATCTATTCAAGAGAACATTTTCAATAGTGTTCAAAAAAGTAAACAGATGATTATGGTACTTTCGCAGCACTTCATCCGCAGCGAATGATGCATGCTGGAATTAAGAGCGGCTTATCACGGAGTCCTACAAGACCGCACTCGTTATTTGATTATCATATTTGTGTAAGATGTGCGCATGTCTGAACTAGATGACGAATTGAAAATTTACATGCGTACAAATACTTATCTAAGTGTACAAAGCAAAAGGTTCTGGGAAAAGCTGTTGTACGCTTTGCCTCAACAGAATTTGTAGAAATATAGAAAGAGTTAAAATGGCTGCAATTAGAAACCTTGATTAAGAGCTACATTACCCTCTGTTAAGACGGACGTATCGTTAAGGTTTTAAAGATTTTTGTTCAACGTTGTTACAGCGTACATGTAGTAAAGTTTTTATGCCATTACTAATTTTACCATTATACTTTTTGCTTTATTCCACGTTCATTATTGTTACTTATATCGCTGTTATAGAGCGAAGCCAGTCTGGCGAAATTTGTTCAATTATAGTTATTTGACGATTTCGAGAATCCAATTTGTGAAACCGAATTTAATATCCTGACGCAATGGTTTGACGAGCAGCGGAAAATCGCCATCAAGTCAAAGTTTCAAAATGATAATTGACGAACACTCAGATATCACCAAACAACCTGAGCCAGCACGGCACGTGAAGGAAAACCCTCGCACGCATTTATTAAATGGGAGATCTTAACAATTGCACATAATTGGATACGTAGAAGAACCGCCGAAGCGTTGTACATAGCATTTTATCGCCTAGTTTTAAATAGATAAATGCAACTCGTTCCTTTGAGCTTGCTCTGTGTCTCAATGGCATTGCATAACTTAAAAACCCATGGTTAAGTACCTCTTTATTAATTTTACCAAAATTTTACAGTGTTTTAAACAATGATTACAATTATATTCAGACAATTTTGTTGTACGTAAACTGAGCAAGTCTAGTGCTCAAAACTTTATCTATTAATAAAATTAAAGACTGCACGTTTTTATTGTTAACCTCGTTGAGAAAAGCTAAGAGAAAAATCCTGCACGGATAGACTGAGATACCCCCTTCCCTCATCTTTTCACCCGAAGATTTTCTAGAGGAAAACGAGCGTGACCGAACGTGAACAGTCTTTCTCTTTTCCTTTTATTAACCAAAGCCTATAGACCGTTTTCATAAATAGCGGTGATTTTAATCATTTTTTTTTATGTTTGCATTCAATTTAACCTGGCTAGCCTCGTTCCTTTCAAAAGAACATCAGTTGCCCTTATTTGAAGCAATGTTCGTACGGTTAACTTGAATGCGCTCAAAGGAATATTGAAGTCACCGATATTTATGAAAAAGGTTTATATTACGTGCCCTGTTTTCGTACCTAAGAACCTTCCATACCTGCATCTCAATGTCTTATTAGTTGCTCAGTTCAGATTCAAAATCCCTTTCATGCGATCACGAGTGTTTTAATGAGGGAACATATCTTCAGGCCCTTTGGGCAAGAGATACACAGGTAACCTTCATTTTGTCCCTGGTGTGTTGATTTGTCTGTTTTACTCGAGTAAGCCCAGTTTCAATGATGTATCAAACCAGTTCAAATAGCAGCTTAAAATATACCATTCGTAAAAGACTGATAAGTTGAAAATCACATGATCGAAATAGGCGAGAGTCAGATGACGTAATGTTTACAAACAAACCTTTTCAAATCTAAACACTTCAGTTGGGACTTTAGACAAAGAAAATTTCGTCTCAGACCACCAATCAAGTAACAGTTGACTCATTAACAACAATGACTGAAACTCTCCTATACATCTTAAACAAAAGTGACATTTTAGTTCCTCTACAGCCTTATGAACAAAAAATAACATTTTAAAGTGTGCGATAAAGAAACCATGGTCAATGCCTGTTGTTAGTTTGAAACAACTTTGATATTTGTGCAGATATAACGCGTAACGCCGACACGGAAACAATGAGAACACTTTGATAACGTCTGTTCCATATATAAATCATTTTCTCAGTTTTGTCTCCTTCAGCGTCAGTCATACCACAAACTTGTTAACTAAACCGTTGTCGATCGTAAATATAGCTTGCCTTTGTATGTAATAACTAAAGCAATTCCATACAGATTCTGTGTCCTCTCTTATATTGTGCTA
Source organism: Hydrozoanthus sils (assembly GCA_027575215.2). Classification (NCBI taxonomy): domain Eukaryota; kingdom Metazoa; phylum Cnidaria; class Anthozoa; order Zoantharia; family Hydrozoanthidae; genus Hydrozoanthus; species Hydrozoanthus sils. The sequence goes on along the minus strand of JAOBRD020517874.1, from coordinate 1,476 downwards.
TTAAATGAATAAAGGCCGAGTCCAGTTGTTGAAAAAATTGACTATTGACTACCAAATGTTGCCTTTGTTGACGGTTTTAAAACTGCCTTCTTTTTTCCTCAAGGATGACGTCAGTTAGCGATGAGGTAAAAAACGGTGCGTTGTCTTTGCTCACTTACCCCTTCACTCGGAGGTAAATTATTTTAAAACCGACTAAGGACTCAAAGTTAATGCAAAAATTATTAAATTTACCAGGAAAGGTCCTTTTAATTTCATATATATCGCCCAAAAATTAAAAACAATGAGTCTCGGCCAAATTTACTGGTTCTTATAAACAAAAAGCGTGCAACGTGCAGACGCCGCTAAATAACATTATTCAGTAGCCTTGTTACAGTAACTGTACATTACATTGTTCTCACTAGTTCTCATAAGCTTTCATGTATATAGTGTTTTGCATAGGGAGAAATCGTTAGATGTATTCAGAGGCAAGAGTTTTGACCAGATACTTATTTATTAGCAGTTATCAAAAATGCCATTTTTATGTCAGTTTCTTCCGAGCTCTTTGTTAGCAAGCATTGCCACAGCGTGAGCGAATATTTAATTTCTTGTCGCGATGTTCATTAAAAAACGTAATAACTTATTCGTTTATCGCTTTTGGGAAACTTTCGAATTTATTGAGCTGCCTTTTCGCAGCTTTTGATTTTTCGTTTCTGTTTTTCAGTGTCCATTTTCTCGTTTCTCTTTTCTTTTACTTCGGCTTGTTTGCGATGTGCTTTCCCTCATAGCCATAGTCATAGAGATTTTATACACTGAGTCCCTTGTGAAAGTATCAAGGCTTCTTTTAGCATTTTAAGAAAGTGTATAAAGGTGGACTCACATTCAAACAACTTGGCCAAAATTAGACATTAAGTGAGATAAGGCCAACAAGCGATTACGTGCTCTCAGACTCCTCAAAAATGCCGGTGTATGTGTAAATGACTTAGTAAGAATATATTGCGCAGTCATTAGATCAGTACTAGAGTATGCGTCGCCGATATGGTCTTCCTTGCCTGCCTATCTGTCCAACCATATCGAATCAATACAAAAGAGGGCATTGAGAATAATTTTTGGGGATAACTACATTAGTTATCAAAATGCACTAAAGTATTCTGGTCTTGAGACCCTACTTTGCCGGAGAGACATTGCTTGCATTAGATTAATTATTAAAGTCAAATCTAGTCAATTTGAACCACTTTATTCTACTATAATTAAAACAAACAATACTAAGGATAATCATGATTATGGTCTCCGTTCCGGAGGAGTAAAGACATACAGGACTGTGCCTAATACTAAGCGTCTCTCTGAGTTTGTTACCTCAAAATATCTGTAAGTTAAACTGTTAAAATATCTGTAAATATCCGTAAGTTTATCGAAGGGTTCTCAGAGTTGTTACCGCAAATAATTGTAAGTTATACTGACCACCACTGTTATCCAGTATTTAGCTGCCAAAGTGGTAAA
>JAOBRD020517769.1:6906-16989 GCA_027575215.2 Hydrozoanthus sils | reverse complement strand
CATGTACCCTGTACTCTGCCCAGCATTAAAACTACAAATATTATAATTGTAAAAAAGGTAGAGCATTGAGTACAAATGAAGATATTGATTGATTGATTGATTGATTGATGAGTAGTAACTAGTCTGTGTTTCAAGATTGAAAAACTGAGGTTTTTCTAAAGGCAAGTAGCACCCAAGATTATCCCTCAAAACTGCTGGAAATAACAATCGAAGGGCCTTTACATCAACATTTTTCCAGGGAAGCATTGCCCCAAGACCCTACTAGGATGGTGTATCTCTGATAGGCATTATTTTGTCTGAATACCCCCTCATTAAATACTGGATCTGCCCCTCTGAAGGACTATTGCTTGATTAGAAAACAAATATTTAATGAATACTTGAAGATTATTTTTCTTGTAATACCTGCAATGGTAGGTTGCCCAATGTCTTCCAGTCTGTGTCCATTGAAATTATCTTTTTTCTTAGGGACCTAGTAATTAAGAATTCTACTTTACAACAACTTATAAATAATGTAAAATACAATCATATACTCACTATCAACTCAGATCCATGAAATCTTAAGATAATATAATCATGGTTTTATCAACATGGAGTATAGGAAGCTTAGCAAAATCTCATAATATCATTATATAAAAGCTATAGTTTACAAATATGTTAAAAAACATTGGTAATCATCTACACCAACCAAATAGGCCTTTTGAAAAATCAGCAAGATCCAGCCATTTTCAAAAGGAGAAGTTCAAAGTGTATCTATTCCCCCAGAGGTATTCTTGAATACTTCATCTTTGTTACAGGGCCTGTAGGGAGTGGGGGGTGCGAGGGGTGCACTCACATCCCCCAAAAGACTGTGAAGGTCCACGTTTTTTGTTAAACAAGTATTTAAAAGACAACATCCTCTACCTGTACCCAGCTGAAGACACTATCGATTGATTTAAAATGGTTATAGCTGTCTACATCTCAGCCTCAGATAACCTAGTTTTCAAAATTTCCTAGGGGTGAATGCCCTGGACCCCCTTAGAGTCTTATGCCTTTGGCACTCATTTGGTTTTTCTCCTCATTCGACTGCACCCTCCCACAAAAAAAACTGGCTTTGGACCACAGTTGTTTCTTTTATAACTGAAGATCATTGCAAAATTACTAATGGAATGGGTGGTATGAGCATAACTTGGGCTGTCAGTCTCTCTTGTAAATCTATCCTAAGGAGAAAAGTTCTTAAAACTCTGTAAATATACATTTATTTTGCAAGTTCAGCAATAATACGACCTTTTCACCCCTAACTGAGCTAAATGCTGATGAAAGGGGCATGTTATGAATATTATTTGGGCTGTTAGTCCCTCTCGAAAATCTATCCCTACCTAATACCCCCCCCACCTCCAGTCATAAAGACAATGTAGCTAAAACATAAGGTGTCTTGTATCAAAAATAGATTCTGTCAACAGTTATATATGTTTCAGTTTTTGAAAAGTGCTAATTACAATGTAGCCTTTTTTGCAGCCGTTTTAGTGTGACTTGCCTTAAGCACTCGTGGGGAGTCACACTAAAAGGGCTGCGAAGGAGGCTAATTACAATGCTAAAGGAATGCAGAGTTTTAAGTTGCTTTTAAACCTGTTTGGTAGTACCTGACTTTATAGTGTGTTTCTAACTTTTGTTATTAAGCCTCTTCCCCCCCTCCCCCCCTTTCCAATAAGCCCCTCATCTAGAAGGTCCCCCTAAGGGGCTATATTAGAGCATTTACAATATGTGAAATGTGCAGAAATTCTTGGTTTTCTACTAAAAAAATAGGGGCTATGCTGATACACCCCCTTCTACATCTTAGACCTTATTGTTCATAATAATATCACTTTTTCTGTATTATCCTCAAATACTACTAGGCTAATAGAAAACTTGACCAAATTTGCACTACTAGCCCTGCATTTGTCTGTGTTTAAGTTATATAACACTTAATAATATTAATGTGTGTGCTTGGCTCAGTCAGTAAGAACTGTGACTCCAAGCTGTGAAGCCCAGTGTTTGATCCCCAGCTTTGTCAAGGGTTGAACAACCGTCCATGGCTAGGGACATTAAGCCGTTGGTCTCATTCAAGAAGAGAAGGCTGTATTCACTTGGTAAACAAAAATAAATAAATAAATTTAGAAACCTTTTTGTTATTTTCATTTCCTTCCTTACCTTTTTACTCCAAAACTCTTAAAAGAGTCTTTACTTGCACTATTCAATAACGAAGCCTTATTACAATTAGTATCTTCAGCCTTAGTTGATGAATAAGCCATATTACCAGTTCTACTGGCTTGTTCATAATGAGCTTTTTTGCTTGGCTTTAGCTTTGAACTAATCACATCTGGCAGATCGTCTTCAATTATAATTATATCATCATTTTTACTGGGTGGCAGCTTGGAGCTTTCTTGCAAAGAATGATGGGTATCCCTAGGCCTACTCCAAGGATGGTCTTGTTTGAAGAAGCCGTCTTGTTTTGTTCCACTGGCTACTTTGATCTTGTCAACAGCAACTTTCTTTGTTGTTTTGAGGCTTAACCCAAACTTCTTCCTTTTCTTTCCGTCCATTGATGGTTTTTGTATGTAATCAAATGGTACTGCCAACCTAACTACAGTCTATATCTTTAGTACCAGTAGCTCAGAAGCTGATGTATGTCAGATTGAATTTGATAGAACAGTTTTGCTTTGGGCACCATTATACCTGCTTCACTTCTTGTTCAGTATGTTGGCTTTTTTACCATTTCCACACTGTCAATACTCAAAAACATGCTATTTCATACTTTGCTATCTAGTCCATTCTGGTTTTAGTCTCTCTCGGACAAGCAAAAGTGCGGTTACTAAGCCATGTCAAAGATGGCGGCTAGTGTCGTCGTTCGTGGTCGCCTTCCTGTTGTTGTAGTTCTGGGCTCGACAGGGACTGGAAAATCAAAGTTAGCGATTGAAATAGCAAAGAGGGTAGGAGGTGAGATTATTAGCGCCGACTCTATGCAAGTTTACAAAGGGCTTGACATTATTACGAACAAAGTAACGGCAGAGGAACTGTCCGAGTGTCCGCATCACATGCTGAACTTTGTGTCTCCGCTTCAGGAATTCTCTGTGGTTGAGTATAGAAATATTGCGCTTCCTTTGATTTATGATATCAAGAAGCGTGGAAAAATTCCCATCATAGTCGGGGGAACGAACTATTATATTGAGTCATTACTGTGGGACGTATTAATTGATCAGTCTAAGAAACCAGCCAGCGTCTTGCAAAATACCTGCATTAGATCGTCGGAGTCAGAAAGTGACGAAGAAAGTAGAGTCAAAATAAACATAAAGAAACGTAAACAAATTCAAGATGGAGATCTACAGTCTGTCTGTGACGAAGAAACTGCTACAAGTTTGAAGGAATCGCAACAAACATTGTCTGATGGTGCGAGGGAAGCCACTGGCAATATGGATGGACAGTATAGCGAAGGGTGCGAAGTTCTCAAACAAGCGAACAATGATTCTTTAAGCCTTTATAAGAAATTAGAGGAGGTCGATCCGGCTATGGCTGAGCGGATTCACCAAAATGATACGAGAAAGATTGCTCGAAGTCTACAAGTCTACCAACAAAGTGGAGTTCGACACAGCGAGCTCATTTCTCAACAGCAACAAAAAGAAGGTGGAAGTACATTAGGTGGTCCCTTAAGATTTGACTTCACATGTGTGTTTTGGCTTCAGTGTGATAGAGAAGTCCTCAATGAGCGGCTTGATAATCGAGTAGATGAAATGCTTGAGCGAGGGCTCTTGAAGGAATTACTAGATTTTCATGCTGAGTATAATAGGTCACACTTTGCAAATGAGAAGTGCAGATACACAGAAGGAATTTTTCAATCCATCGGCTTCAAAGAGTTTCATCAGTTTCTAATACAGCCAAACATATCAGAATTATATGATGATCTTTCTGACATTAATAAAGAACTCCTTAATAACTGCATCAGTGCTATGAAAAATGTAACAAGGCGATATGCAAAGAAACAAATCACATGGGTTAGAAATCGATTCCTTGGTAGATCTGTGGCAAGTACTCCAGATGTTTATGATTTAGATGCTACTAATCCTGACAGCTGGAAGGAGAATGTACTAGACAAAGCATTGGTCATTTTGAAAAGCATTATGGAAGGACACAAATCACCAATCAACCCACTACAAAGAACTTTAGTTAATCATGGTGAAAGAAAACTAAAGTTTGTTTGTGAGCTCTGTGACAACCGCATTATTATTGGTAAAGAAAATTGGCAAAAACATCTGGTTTCTCGATCACACAAGTGGCATGTAAAAAGAAGCAAGCAAAATTTGGAATAAAGTTTATCAAGTATGCATCTGTTTGTCAAGAAAACTGGATAATGGTTTTGTTCACAAACTCTTTGACTTTTAAAGTATTTGAACCATAGTTAATTATATACAGACTTGTTAGGAAAGCTAGCAAGCCTCAAAAGGGAAATACAAAGAATGTACAAAGATGCTTTGTTTTATGTTGAATGAACAGTGACCCTGCACATTCTTTGTTTCAGGTGTTAGTGAGAATATTTTGACTGGCTATTTGTTGATTTTGCATTTCATAAGCTTTTGTAATTTATCACGTTTTGTGCAGGGTCGAGACCAGAAAACAAAAGAAAATGGTGAATAAAGAATACAACAATGGTTTGCTAACCAGTCCATATATATATATTATCTGTGATTTCAACTATTAGTTTATACTTGTAAGCTTGTACTCAAGGGAAATGATAAGTAAAATAAATTATTCTAAATAAAGTGATGAGATTATTATAAATCAGAAAGCTAGAAATTAAACAAAAATGATACTGGCTGAAAATACTCTGTTTTGTGCATGTGTCTTTAGGGCAGGTACTCCAGCATGCCAAGCCTAAACCTAACCAAAGAGACTGACATTGACACTTTAGGTAATAGTTAAGCACACTTTTGTAGTAGCATGATATGGTTGCCACATGGTGTGCAATCAAAATTGTTTGAGCCGTATCAATTTCATTTATGTTGCTGTGACCTGCACACAAGTATGACTGCCGGCAATATGCACCACTGAGTCTTGAAAAGGCACCTGCTAACTTTCGTGCTGTTGCTGAGTGAGCATTGTGAGTATGCAATTTTTAGGTCCTCTATAGGAACCTTTGCGGTCAACCAGTTCCGGCAAATTGCAGAATACCGTATTTTAGAGGGTCCAGTTTTACAAAATAATTAATTGGGGGGGGGGGGACATGCCCCTGGACCCCAAAGAGTTGGTACTGCCCACCAGCTGAGCCACTTCGTCTGGTACTTCCAAATGCAAACGAAAGTCTGGCTGTATATGAGAGACAAAGTAATATAAAGTTTGAAGTTTTGTCATAATGACTCCAAATGAGACAAATTTCATAGGTCGGGAACTTGTGATAGTTGTGGACTACATTGTGTTTATGACTCTAGAAGGTAAAAGAGAGAATGTGATGCTAATTTAAACAGGCTAAATTCAATTGCTCGGCATTTTTGTTTAAATCAAAGAAACTTAAAAATGAAAGATATAAAAACTTTGCATGAGAAATGACTTTTGAATAATTTGCATGCATTCATACTTATTTTTTGTTTTTCTGACTGTTCTCATGTTACGTTAAAATGACAGGAAAGTCAACCAATTTTAACGATAGGACGTTCGCCAGGGACTCAAACTATGTTAACTCAGTAAGCATGTTTGCTAAACACGGCCCGACTACAAGCAGTCTAATAGCTTAGCGTTTTAACCCTAAAAAATACTAGGCTCTTGGTTTATCAGAAGATTTCCTTTAAGGCTTTAACAACCCCTAAAAATACTCTACTGGCTATTTTAAGACGGTAGTACACCCAAACTTTTGTTGGATAGTGAGGAAGTTGAAAAAGACTTGAAGTATAAGAAGAATATTGAGTAAAATTAGCAAACTGTCCCTCCTGGCAAGGGACTAGTACAGCTTTGGTTTGACTGTTTAGCGAATATTAACTTCAAAATTAATTTTTAAACTTCCCAAAAAATCACCAAGTTCGATAATCTCTTAAAAACTACCAGTCTTCAAGAAAAAAATACAACTCAAAACTCATCCAACTGAATATTCAAGCTGATTCTCCTTCATTCAATCTGTGTTTTAAGCATAGGGGTTTTGTAGATTCAAATCATGGACGGAGATATCTTAAGAAACATGAGGAAAAGTGACTTTTGGGTGTACTCCTGCCTTAACCCCTAAAAATATGACTGTCATACCTACCATCCCAATAAAAGGACTTACACCAGACTGCAGACACTGCATAACAGGGGACGGGGGGGCGGGGATGAAAAGGGGTACAGGATCTGCCTATCTGTGCAATTTCAATGTTAAATTAATCTGTCAATCCAAAGATTTATGATGATGGGCGTGACATGACTTTGGAATTCGCGTACCTGGCCGGCCGTTGAGAGATGCATGCACAGTTCGGCTAAAGTTAAGCTTTGAATCCGTATACACACAATTTTTTTGCCAAGATCGTAATCCATCTGGGCCCGGTTGCACGAAGCCTGGATACTCTATCCGCCGGATAAGTGCTTTCTATTTTATGCAGTAAAACTATAATGATAGTTACTTGATACCATTTAAACCGTTACTTTAGGAGTCTTCCACTCACTTATAAACAACCTTTGATTTATTAGTGATAACCATTAGCTTTTATCTAGCGGATAGCTTATCCAGGCTTTGTACAACCGGGCCCTGGTTATATAATTCGATCTGCAGATGCACTGAAATTATTGTTAACCCTTTCTAGCCCGGGCTTTTGGGGGCTGTCACAGCCGGAGGAGGTTTGGGGAGGGGGCGGATTCTGCCCCCCCTCCTTCTTAACTTTATTGCTAGTCATCCTAAAGAGATAATTTTTTTGCACAAGTGGTAATCACCACGTACGGGAACTACTTATTTTTGGAGTTAGGTGACATAAATTACTAATGACATCATAATGACATCATTTAGGATGTTTAGACTCATCAGTATTTTTTGTTATACTAAATGGTACAGAATGCAGAAATTTATTAAACAACACGAAAGAATGTGTTTTGCTAACTTTAATTGCAACATCCTTTCAATTAGGAAATGGTATGACAATAAAAAAAAATGTGTGACGTATTGATGACGTCATACATAACGTGTTTCTTTTATGTTTTTCTAGATAGCTACAACAGTGGATAAAACTGCTCTAAATGGATTTGAATTTAATATCTGAATAAATATCTACACTAGCATACTATATAAAAAACAAAACTTTAAACGCAGGTTGAAAAGAATAGTAAAATAAAAGAATTGTGAAAATTGATTGGCATGTTTGCTGCAAATCTTGAAAATAAACCTTGGACTGCTAAGTTTTGATAAGTATACACTTCCAAAATTGTTATTGCGTTGTACATAAACAAGATGAATAAAGCAGCCTTTGACATTGTGGTTGCCATTGCAACAATATCAACTGAAACAGAACGAAACATATATCAAAAAACTTCCAATAAAATTTTAGGAAAAGCCATAAAATTTCAGCATCGTACTGCCATGCATCCCAAAGTTATTCACAAAAATATACCTTGGTCCCCCCCCCCCGCCGGGGCTGTATAGGGTTAAAACGCCGATATGATAACCGTCCCCCACCCCCTCCCCCATATAACCCCGTCCACACGGTGTGTCAAAAGCATGAGGTTTTTTTATCTGCCGTTTTGAATCATTTATGGTTTTCACAACAGCTTGCAGGACCCGATTTCGTGACGTAAGTGGATTAAAAAATATCCGATTTGTCGTGACACTAATCCGCGAACTCGGCGGGTTAAAAAAAACTCACTAGGGAGAGCGGTTTCAAAAAGATGTGGTTTCGTTGAGCGGATTCACTGGTTTTGCCGAGTCGCATTAAAAAATATATGCGGTTTCAAGAATATCCGGATTCGTGTGGACGGGTCTAAATTCTTTTTATGGTTTTGTTTGTTTATAATTTATAATTGTTTATATGTTATTACGAAAAACCTCATGTCTGCCATGTGAACGACAACGACCAGAACCTCTGGTATTCATTTGATTGGTGGAGAGACGAACGCATGACTTTCGGCCATTGTTGTTTATTGGCAGTTTGGACCCAGGGATTTAGTGAGGTCGAAATCAAGATAGGTCGAAAGAAGATGAGATTCATGTCTTTTTCTGTGACCTCTATCTTAAACACAGTCTGAACTGAAATAAGATCTTTTGAGCACTGAAAGTTATTTGTACATTCTAGAAAACTTCGTCATTCAAACAATCCTCGCAATCAGAGATTCGCAAAATGGCGGCCATTGCAGAAATTTCTAGCGTTGATGAATGGCAAGAAGAATGGGTTTCTGTGGAAGAAGAAATTCAGAACTTCAAGGTAAGATTTTGTAGTAACTGTAGCAGCTTTTATATTTGGGGCTTGATAGAAGCTTTTATTTTAAAGAGAAGTATTTTTGCGCAAAAACGCTCAGAATAAGCTCAGATTTCTGAACTGGAATTTTTCTGTTTCTCGAAAGGTTCTGCGAGTTATCACAAAATTTCATCCAAAGTTAACTAATTTTGCTATGGAAACAGAATACGTTAAAGCAGATGCATATACATGAACTTGGTGTATTTGTTTTTATAAGTCACTTAGGATGCATGCAGCAAAGAGCAATTCAGTTTGGGATCCTTTGCTAACTATAAATATGGATCAAAACCACATGTACACAGAGCAAATATATCGATATTCTTCCCGTTTTCTTCATTGCTTGTAAGCACCAAATTAATTAAAACAGGTTGATTAGCTTCTTAAGCAACTGGTCATCCAGGATAATTGCAATGAGCCTAGATGCTAAAACTCTGTGTTGCCAAGCTAATATTTTGAGATAAATTATTAAAATATCCTTATTTAAGTACACATTTAGAACAATCCATAAATGGGGAAGAGCCCTGAGAAGACTTGAGTTCATGGTGATTTAAATTAAAGTTCTATTCCCATAATAAAGTTTTCATTGGTATTGAAACTTCTCCTTGATGCTGTATTGTTAGAAATTCAGTAGCTAGTAAAACTCAGTTATTATAGACACCTTTGTGGAAAAGTGTTCAGGGCTATAGATTTACCAATGGTGTACGTAGGTGTCTGTGTAATCAAATTTGCTCCATATTTTTATCATTTCTGATTTCTATTCAAAGTCTAGTGTGATACCCAGTTTTATGTGACATGGGCTTGAAGTACATTCTGTATTCAATAAAAAGTCAGTGAGTTTTGGAATAATTTCCTTTAACTTTTAACAGTGCAACCCGGATGTAACAAATCCCAGGTTAATGAAGTCCCTGTTATAATGAAGTAATTATTCTGGGTCCAGCAAAATTACAGGTAGTTTATATATGAGTAAAAACCCCAATAAAACAAACTCTGGCGTAACAAACCAAATGTCTAGGTCCCAACTTCACATTTTACTTTAACATAACAAAGTTCACAAAACAAGTACAAGGATTTTGACATACTGCACTGAAAATATTCCAAGAAATATTTTAATTTATTTATTGCTGCAGGCAATTATTAAAACTCGATTATATGTATAACAAAGTTTTCATGTTTTTTCAGTAACTTTGTTATAATGGGGTTTTGTTTAAGTACTACGAACTCCCATTATAATTAAGAAATTTGTCTGGTCCCTTGGCACCTTGTTGTATTGCAATTTTAACTCAGAAACAAAGCTGCGCACTCATAATTTGTTCCGTGACTTCTGACTTTGTTTAAAAAGCATGTCAATCAAATTCTACCCAATATTCTAGAATCATTCAGTCATAACAATTCAAGGAGTTAGAACCTAATATATTAAAATCCAAAAGAGTGAAGTAAATTGTCGAGTTCACGAAGGAGTTCATTATCCAAATTACCTGATGTCTAAATCTAGAAATTTGCTCAGTTCTCTAGACGCTCCCCATTAAACCAGGTACCACTGTAAGTTGAGGGAAAATTACTTAACATAAATTGTTACTGACAGTACAATGAATGATTTTTTTTTTCTCAAAACAGCAAGGCACCTTTTCAGATTATCAGAAGAAAATGGAAGAATTCCATTCAAGTCAGAAGA
>JAOBRD020517768.1:0-11954 GCA_027575215.2 Hydrozoanthus sils | reverse complement strand
GAAACCAACATTAAATCTTTTTAACCTCGTGTGACATGGAAGGTTAAGTCCATGTTCAAGTTAAAAGATCAAAACTACCACAAATCCCATCTTGTGTACGAAGGACAGTGCAGTTGCGGAGAAAAGTACATTCAGTGGCGAAACACAAAGAAATTTTAATTTTGAAAGTTTTTGATATTACGTGGCGAACAAAACCCTGAGAATGACATTTTATGTCGAAAACATTTGGGTTTTTCATACAATTTTAACTTATCCTTTTACCTTTTTAAGCGAACGTATGTCAAATTAGCGATGATCCTAGGTTAACTATTGGTTGTCATGGTAACTAATCCTGGATTAGGGCCAATCGTGTTTTGAACAACTCGGTTCAGAATAATGAAGTGCACCGGATTTATTTTATGAATATTTTATTTATCAAATCTTTTTCTATGCTGTTTTGTTTTAATGCTCAATCACTTTGATTTTCTATCTCGTATCGATTTTTCGTGAAGCTCCCCTTATGATTGGGCAGCTATTTGATAATTAACAATCAGTTTATTACACTAGCCTATCTGTAACATTTGCTTCGCTTTTTAATTTTTCTTTTAGGAAAGAGGTGAACGAAGGTTGTTTCAGGGGAATACTGATTCAAACACCGTGGTAACAAACCAACTGCCGTTGTTTGTGTACGCGAAATCCGTTCGGTTTTACCCGAAAGGCTTCAGAACTGGAATGGCTCTTCGTGTTGAGCTTTATGGATTCTCCAAAGGTAGGCGAATGAGCTTAAATTCCGCTACGTTGGTTTTAAATGTTCACAGCACTTGTTGGTATATAGTTAGAGGAAAACGCTCCAAGTTTGAGTTATAAGCCCTGTTCAAAGTATATCAAAACAGGGAAACCAATACAAATACGCCACTCAGTTCTCTTGGTTGTTGTTTCAGAGCCTTCAAGCAACCCTTCTTGCAGTTATGTGCCACCTAGAGGTAGGTCGGCAAACAGGTATATCTGGTACAAATTATTCTGTAACGTCGTAGGGGTATAGCAGGCGCGGATCCAGGAATCTAGGGAAGGGGGGCCGTAAACCTCAGGCAAACGATCATCCCAGGCCCACACTCGGGGACCGTGGAGCATATTTCCGATGGCTAAGCTTGTCGATAGCACGACTTATTAACAAGAATTATGTACAACGTATATAAAGAGAAACTGGATTTGAAAGGTCCTCTTCTATATAGATTGTACATTAGGGAACGCAAGTTTTCTCTGTTTCCGGTCGGAGATCCTGATGATGGGCTGGGGCCAAGTCCCGGCCGTCACTGTCTTCAACTTCAGATTCGACAACGAGTACGGGTACGGGTACGGGTACGGGTACGAGTTTTTTTCCCATTCGCTATATACTTCGCGCGCAAGAAGTTGCGAAGAAACCACGCAATCTCGTTGTGTTGCAAAAACTCGTCGTCGTCTGGTTTACAAATAGATTTGCAAAAAAAACTCGCCGCGTGGACTACGAGATTTTGGCAACACAACGAGATGGTGTGATTTCTTCGCAATTCCGGCACGCGCAGTATGACGAATGGGAAAAACTCCCACTCTTACCCGTAATCGTTGTCGAGTCTGAAGCTCTCAAGTTGCGTTGTGGTTGTCACCTTCGTTCGTTTAATTTTGTTTCTAATAGTCCAAAGGAAACTTAAAGCAGAGGATGAAACATTCAGAAGTATGTATTTTAAAACTTTGTGTTAAGATTCGAATGCAGTTTTGGCAGAGCTGTCAACCCCCGAAATTCCAAAATCTTGTGAAACATGAACACAAGGCATACAGTTCTGAATTCCTTTCCGATAGTGGCTCGACTTATTAATGATGCGATTTAATAGCCTGGAGATAATGTTAATATGTATGCATTTGTGGCCAGGATGTCAGGGAAGTGGTAGCAGACTGTACTAGTGTAGTGGACAGCTGTTTTCGCTCTTCTAGTGCTTACAGTTCGTTAGGGCTGGCAGAAGCTCGTAATGTATCAGCTGGAAGAGAAGCTTTCAGCAAGCGCCGAAGGCGCGAGCCTCTACGGGGGTCCGGGGGCATGCTCCCCCGGGAAAATTTGGCAAACTACACTGGCTGAAATGCCAGTTCTGCGTATTTTTTGGATGTTTTGAAAAGTATTTTATGGGTCAAGTTTTATAAAGTTCGGCGACGATCGTCAGTTAATTATAGGCTTTTAACCTTGCTGAATATGAACTGCAACGAACAAGGCTTAGAACGAAGCTCATTACGCCTACTGCACGATAACACGGCAATATACGGTATGATTACAAGCGGAAACCAGGGACTCGTGATAAAAGACGCTTTCTTACAATCAAAGTTTTTTTATTTTTGCAAAAATACTATGTATATATTTATACGCAAATATATAAAAACTTTTTCGCAAAAAGAAGTTCGAAAACTCAGCGTCTTCAACAACTTAACTCCCGAAGTAACAGAGTATGGACAAAGGACATTCTCTTTTTTAATCTTGTCGACAATGGATGGAAATTTAAGTGTCAAACAGCCAACGGGTATTCTTTTTTTGAAGAACACTGAAATTCACAAGCGAAAGCATCTTGCTTGGAAAGACAGACAAATGGAAGCTCGACGTGTAAACAATCGTGCGACGTAAGCCAAGCTTTCTCGCCGTCGCCTCGCTGCTTCCTTTTCCTCTGGTTGGCTAAACTCTTTTCTTATAGCAAGTCTCGCGTGCTATTCGCATGGAACGACATATCTGGAATTCGCGCCAAAGCTTTCGCGATTTTGTCACTATGCAAGAATTGATTCAGCGCAGGAGTGTGTTCCTTTCACGGGGGCTTTAACTGTTGCAGACACAAGAATTTCAGTGAACAAATATACTCAAGACTTGATTAATTTCTAGAACAATTATCGAATAGATTAAATCAAAAATCTATTACGTTGATTTAGAAAGCATTGGAAAACCGGGTGAGTTCGACTACCGTGCGGGTGAGCGGGTGAAGAGGCTTGAAATCTTGTGACACCCGCTCAATGCGGGTGAGTTGACAGCTATGCTTTGGGTGACTTGATTGTTTTTTCTTCGGCTGTGTGGACTTACATTTGTGTGTGTTAAAAACCTAGTCTTTCTTCGCACCATTACGCTTCGTCACGTTTAAACGTGAAAAGATGTAAAACAAACGGCTGCGAAGGTAACAATAGTAACAGCCCGTGTGCATATTAGGTGCCATTACTCACAAACAAAGCCTTCAGCTTGAAGCCAAGTTCTAGCTTCTGATATATTTGCTGTATTTTTACATTGAGCGTCGAAGCGTAATTCGTAAATGGGCGATTATATTTGGATATTGGCATTCTGAATATCTTCTAGCCTTTCTTGTACCTAATTGAGAGTCTGAATATAACAGCTCTTCAACAAAAACTGGTTTCTCACCTTTTTTTAGATTTCTCGAAGAAATTTAGACATTTTCTGGGGTTCTCTTATTTTTATTGTGATTTCCAAAGTAGTTCACTAAGGGTTTCCTTATGAAGGAATGCGAATTTTAAGTCTGTTACTGCAATAGGCATTCTAAAAATGTATGAACTACAATAAAATATATTCGAATAATCAATACCAACAGTGATAATAACAATAGTAATCATAATGATAACAATAATGGTAATAATATTATTATTATTAATAATAATAATAATAACTTTATTCGAGTGTCAGTTCATAAAGTAATACGAAAATATACTTTGTATACAGTGTTTCATTTGTATGAGTTGTTTAGAGTTGAGACAGTAAGGGATGCGACAGTGTTTCATTTGTATGAGTTGTTTAGAGTTGAGACAATAAGGGATGGGGAAGAGGGTGAATAAAGTTGACTGGTCAATTTGTTTGCAGATGGAAATCCAGAGACAGGTGGTCCAGGAACTGTGTTTATTGATGGAAGTGGCATTCGGACCTTGCAGTCAGACAATCAAGGCCGAAGACCAAGGGTAACAAACTTCACTGAATGAAACAGACATTTTCCATTTAGCTATAGTATGAGATACTGGAATATTATATTTAATTCATAGCATGATTGCAGAAGAAAACTACAGAAAAAAACTTGCTTGTTTTGTCTTTGCAGTCCTAAAGATACTAATTTCTAGAATAACCTTGATTTTCCTCTAAAAACCTTTAAAAACACCAAATTGCCGATTTTGATCTCTAAAAAATACGGTGAGCACTTGTGCTTTATGGTTCATATGTGTTCTGAGCTTTTTTCTTGTCATAGTCAATTAAAGTACACTGGTCACTTTCCAGCTAGGTTTAAATAAAGACGCTATACTGTTGAAAATATTTTTTTGTTTACTATTCTAAAATCCAAAGAACACAACTACAGGTTTGGAGAAATATTTTTGCTTTTCTGAATTACATGATTTCTAATTTTTCTTTAGGTCAATGCCTCAGCTGACTTTAATGTTTTTCAGAAGACAGGTAAGGCACTTTTATACAGAAACTATCAGCAGACTATAATTTAGGCCAGGTCATCCATTAGTCACTCACAGTTAGTCAATAAGAAGACTGTACTGTTGTACTTTGTAACAATTTGTAACTCAATGTGTTTTGTAATGAAAATTAACTTGTTACTCGATGTAACTCAGTTACTCTTGGTTAGACATTGTAACTTGTGTAGTTTACAGGTGCACTGTTTGCCTGAATAACCAATCTGGTTGTAAATCCTACATCCTCCACTGTACGAATCACAAGTAATACTGAAAATTTATCAAGTTTGCGTGGAAAGATAAATCTGTTGTAACCGTTGAACTTCCAGTGTTTAGAAGGAAGGTCTTGTACTTCAGCAGTTTTGCCCCAAAAAGGTCTTGTTTCTTAACCATCATTTAGACTCAATCGTGTTTTACATGTTCTAAACAGCTTTGCATGTTATGGCTTATAGAGTTTTAATGTTTTTTCATGAATAAAGGGAAAATACTTTCATTAGCTTTTGATTTACTAATTGTTATATTCGACAACATTTCAAATAAATTTCAGACAGTATGACACAGAGTTAACGTCATTAACCGATTTAGACACTTTAGACAATGGAGGGATAAAGTTGCAGACAATCTAACCCTCCTAATTTTCCCGGGAGTCTTCCGAATTTTTTTGCAACCTCCCCGTCTCTTGATTTTGGCCAGAATCGCGCATCGCCCGAGTTTTGGTACAATTCGAAAACGATAGAGTTGGTTTTTGAGATAAATTTGGAAATAAGACAATAAAACTCAGTTTTGTTCCAAAATCAAATGTGTTCCGTGACTGACCGTAGTACTTCCGTCTTCCCCAGTGTTCTACAAGAGGTTCTTTACCGGTTCAATTGTGTACGTAAAAAAACTGTGGCCGGAATCCTCGTTCCCATGGCCCACGTTCATTACGCAAAATCATGCGATAATGTCATTTGAAAGGGCTATGCGGCTTGTGGTAGGGTAAGGGGGGGGGGAGGGAGGGGAGGGGAGGGGGATGATGGGTGATTGGTAATTGGTAATATACCTGTTTCATGGTTAGTGAGATATATGAGTACTTTGAGTCTGTTTACAGGTGCGATTGCATGGTTCAGTTTCAACTCCATGGTGCCAAAAATTGATACCATTCAACTGTCGGGGGGAGCCCAGCTTCTCGTTACTGGACCTTCGTCGTTACTCAATGTACAGACCGTGTCTGACGATGGAACCGGTTTTCTTTACGTTTCCCCGTCTTCGAAACTCAAGCTCACGTCACTGTTGGATTCGTGTTCAATGGTTTTTAAAGACGCTGAACTTATATTACCCAACGTGCTCCCAAAGGTAGAGCTTACACGAAGTGTACTAATCCACGGCAAGCTCAATCTTGAAAACCGACCAAGCGTGTATATTGGAAAAAAGGGTGGAACACTTACAATATTCCCTGGATCTAGCCCGTCATCGCTTTCTTTCGCTGACTTGAAGCTTGAACCAAATGGCAAAATGCAGCTGCTGAATCACGATGTCAAGAGCCCTGAGAGATGTCACTGGTTTGTGGAATCTACAAGAGATGTTGACCTTGGTTCGGGAAGCAAAGTCGACGTTTTCTGTCCATTGACAATGAAGGGAAACCGGATCGTGACCGAAAGAGGTTCAGTCTTTACTATTCACAGCAATGGCTCTCTTTCCAACATTTCGATGAACTCCGTATCACTGGATGGAAAACTAGATGCGGGGTTGTTGTCAATAGAGGAAGGGTTGGCGGAGCTAGGCATTAGAACAAATGGGATCTTTCGGGTTTTACCGCATAAAGAGTTTAGGATCGACAGAATCGTTGTATATGGAACATTTCAGGTGGAGGGTCCAATACACTTGAGAGGGAAAAATGCTGCGGCCGTTAACACATTCAAAATTGAAACAGGTGGGTCAGTTGAGTTTAACCTTACCCCCCTATTTTCACATTCGATATCGATTATACAAGACAAGCAACACTTTTTTACAAGTTGGAATGTTACCAAAGCATCCGTAGTTCATGCTAAATACGTTACCATAAACGGCACATGGAGAGCTAATGATCTGCTCATAGACCCTGGATGGAGGGAACTCTTTGTTGGCAGCACAGGACATTTTGAGTTTTCCCCCGTTGGTCATTTTGCGTTTCATAAATTTTTTGTTAACGGTAACTTCAAAGTGCTGACTGCTATTACGATCAAAGGCCTTACACAGTTACGACTGCCTCATTTTAATGTAGGATCTAGTGCAACTGTGAGTATTGAGTCACAAGAATTGACCACAATTCACAGCGAGCTTGTCACGTTAGATGGCACTGTGTCAGTTAATAATCTTTCTGTTGGCTCAAAATGGGATCAGCTTAACGTCTCTGGTCATTTCAACTTCAAAACAAAAGAACTTCTCAACATTGGTGCTACGCGTGTGTGGGGTCTGACAACAACAAGTTCTTCGCTTGGTCCTAATTCATCTCTCATAGGAGAGCTTTTCGTTGTTGAGGAGGGAGGGAAAGTTAGAATTAACTACCAAGGTGCTCCCATCGGCAGAGGAGAAGGAGCCATGAGCACCGTGATAGTTATGGACAGCATTATAGTCAATGGGGTTTTTGAAGCAGGATCTCTCAACGCATCTTCGAAAAACATGGCGATTGGATCCAAAGGTGTGGTTTCTGTAGACTGGGGAGGAGCAGCAGGAGGAGAGGGGCTTGGAGCTGGAGTAACGTCCTTCCAAAGAGGGTCTGGTGCAAGTCACGGAGGTCGAGGAGGAAAAGGTTACGAGACCCGTGCAATCAATCTTCCTTATGGGAATATCTACAAACAGGGTACTTGGGGGAGTGGGGGAGGACACGGACAGAATGGAAAGGGGGGTGGAAGAGGAGGTGGGAGAATTGCTCTCTATGTGAATGACACTCTTGATGTGAGTGGAGTTATACAAATGAACGGCCAGCCTGCACAGGTAAGTCGTCCGCTTGAATTTCGCAAAGAAATGTATTTTGATGCAACTATTGGCTGATAAGTCCTTTATCAGTTAGTGATTAATGAAAGTAAGCAACAATTGTTGTTAAAAACCTGATTTCAGAGAGATCAGTTTTATCTGGGACAGTGTTAGTCTTTTAGTTCGATTCAGGGTAGTTTTTATTAAACGATGAGTTCGTCAGCCAAACTGGCCATACTGTAATTTATGTTAGGTACTTACCAGTGAGCTCAGCCAATGCAACAAAGAACTGCAAGTTGCAGTAATGATAGCTGATTACTAAAACTTGGTCTTGTTTCAGGCCGTGCATAGCGGAGGCGGCAGTGGAGGATCTCTATGGGTGGAATGTCGTCGTTTTATTGGAAAAGGTAAAATTCGAGCAGTGGGAGGGGATGGTAGCAGTAATGGAGGCGGTGGAGCAGGAGGACGCATTTCAGTTTTTTATACGACAGGAAACTTTCCCAGCGACGGAACAGACGCACGTGGTGGACAGAAGGGTTCAACCAACGCAGAACACGGCGGCCCTGGTATTGTGTATTTGCAAGGTGCACACCCTAAAAACAGAAATCTAAGGATTGACAATAAAGGGCGCCCACCTGAGGTACGGAGATAATGCTCGAGCGGGGTCCGGTTGTCCGGAGAGAAACTAGCCCTAACTTAAATATATGCTCGTGTTTCCTACAATCCGTTTATCCGGCTTGGCTTGGAAATTTGTCGTTAATATGTTTGTGTTGTCTGAAACGTTTTCGTTGACCCACTGTTGAAGTTTTCCGACATTGAACAACCGGGTAATAATCTGTGAACATAACCGTTGTTTCTTGCAGGTGCATTCGCAGGGAAGTTATCAGCAGTTCTTATTATCCGGTAAGGAGATTATTCCATTTCTTTCAAGCTATGTAACTTAAACCGTGTACCTATTAAAATTGTTGTTGCTTTTTGTTTGTGGGTTCAAAGGTTTTGGGCTATTTTTCGATTTAATGATGTTGCCTTTTGTTATGGTATTTATATGTAGACTTTCGATTTCTGATATTCAGTTTGGACAGGACACTAATCCATCGTATGTTAGCCCCCCGCAGAAACAGGTTTTCAATTTAACAGCTGCGTTGATCGGAAGACTGAAGTCAGGTGTAGAGTCTTGCTCAAGACTGTTGGCCTGGCATACGAGTTTGACACGCTAACCGCTCGCCCAGGTTTATATGAAAGGCTGGCAAAATTTGTTAAGGAGCCATGTGTTTGTTGTTATTTAGAAGCTATTACGATTGAAATACGGATTGGTTTTCAGGTGCTGTGGGATATCTTAACCCCGAGGCCGACGATTGGGCTTATGAGTTTACGTTAATTGAAGTTTATGGTGGAGGCCACCTAGTGTTCCCTCGCCAGGGCACTGTCGTGAGGGTGGATACGATAAACGGCGATGATACGGGCGGTATTCACATCCCCCCGCAAAATACCCTCGACATCACTGGAGTAGCTGAGTACAAACGCATTAACATGACGTGGTCGCCGTTCGTGTACCAAGATGCGACCCTTGTTCTTCCCAACGGAACCTTTGAGATTAGACAAGCTGAGAGCCTTGATTACCCAGCAGCACTTGCTCGCAGTTCGCAAGTAAGAATCTGGGGGAAAGTGGTTGGGACTAAGGCACACTTTATGGTGGGACACGGAGCTAGTGTAATATTTGAGACCTCGGCATCTCGCAATCTACAGTTTGCTGGGGTTTCTATTCAGAAAACGGGCAGGTTAGAGCTGGTTAGTGCACAAGATAACGAGTCTGACGTGTGGAATGTTAAGGTTGAAAAAGTAGCGGCACCGTTAAACCGTGACGGATCTGTGACAGTCGAAGGAGGTGGAATCTTTGTTGCTCGCAACCTGCGACTTACAGCCGAGAAACTGACGGTTGATCCTATTGGTACGCTGACGGCAAATGGAAAAGGATTCTCTTCAGGTAACTAATGTCCTTTTCAGCTGCATATAATTTTTTACTACAAATTCAATAACTATTAGCGTCGATACAGAAGGTGTCATAACACCAGAAGCCAACTTGCCACAGAAAATCTTATTATCTGCAAGAAATGTAAGTAAGTCCTCATGTTCACTTCAATCATTGCTCAAGCCAATCGCACATTGCACTACGTCATTGGGAATCCACATTAGGTTTTCTTTATACGTTCGAATTCTTATTTTGGTAGAATTTTCAGACTGGTTTGCTACAGACAAAGGATACTCAAATCATCAAAGCTTTGCAAAGGCCGATTCCTAAAAACCCGATTAGTAGTAACCCAGGGTTAACTTTGCAATCCAAGTCCCTGCTTCCTACCTTCTGGAGCTTGCTTACTGGGTTGACCTATTTGTTTTGTTGATAAAGCTGATCAGTTATCTAAAAGCATAACAAAGATTTACCTTTGAAGAAACTATTGTTTAAATTTTGTCTTAAACCAGGGTTAAGTCAATCGGGGTTTTGATGAACCGGGGCCAGGAGGTCAAATTGCTTTTAAGTTGCACGAGTCGTTTGGCAGCGCTAGAAGAGAAAAAGTATAGAAAGCATTAACTCAAGGCTTACTTTGATAAGATTAGGAATTATATTAATTACAAGAGCGATCACTCTAAAACTAAACGAAATTAACAGCACAGCGAAACAACCATTGAAACAGTTTATTCTTTTTGTAATCGAGGTGTAACGATTGTGCTGCAGTTCACAAATGTTTGTACTTTATTTGTATGTTTTGTATCTGTACAGGGCAAGGACCTGGCGCAGGGGTCAGTGGAGCGGACGGCTCCGGCGCCGGGCACGGAGGACGTGGTGGGCGTGGTCTGGTTTCGCTAGCCCCGGGCGTACCGTACGGCTTGATAAACGATCCAAAGCTGTTTGGCAGCGGTGGGGGTGGCAGTGGCAACCAGGGGGGTGCAGGAGGTGGTAAAATAGAACTTTGGATCAAGGAAGTTGTTGCTGTTGAGGGTAGGTTTGCTTAACTCCTGTTTTTAATAATTTATCAGCTAAACGTTAACGTTTAACAGCCTCCATACTTCAAATTAGTTTAAAGTTCAAAAGCTAGAAAAACTAAGGCTGTCGGGGATTTTGTATTAATAGTTTTGCTTAAACTAGGGTTGATGAAAACTTTTTGTTGAAAGAGGGGTAGCTCCGTGCACACTCGAGACCGGTGTGATTTCAAATTAACCATAAAACTAAATTTTCATCAAATGGTTATACTACCCATGATAAATTAACATTATATTGTAAAGATTGTTTGTGAAGATGGTGTTAACATATATATCTCGCAAACTTGCGTTATAATTTCCTATGCCGAGAAAAATAAAGCATAGCGGGTGGAAAGACGAGAGGAAAACAAACCAAGAACACCAAATGCTGCTATTTCAGCCAGTTCATTCATGTCCGTCCTCTTCATGCCACGTAACAGAAGACTGCCACTAAATGCTTTCGTTTTTGCCTGCCCTTTGAAGTTTGTTTCCTTTCCCAGGTTAGGTTAGACCATCCAGTTCTGATATTTTTATTCTCTTTATGTTGTCTTTGAACGTTCCTTCTTTCTCTTATCGGATGGGTTCACCTTCCTAAGAGCAACCTTTCGAATACGGTGCTGCTTCATTCCAAAGCGAGCGAAAACTGCGGCATCTGATTTCATCGGCAACACTGTGACCTCTTTTCCTTCGGTTCATTTCTTAGCTGGACATTTTTACCAGTCTTTACCGTCTTCTCAGACGTCTTTTTTGGAGAGCCTATAATAATATGTTGTAACATTCAGGTTAAGCTTTATCTCTCTTTAGGTGTTATCAGCGCTAACGGTTTCGGTGGAAGCTCAAGTGGTAGTGGGGGAGGAAGTGGTGGAAGTATCTTTATCCAAACAAATTCCCTAGAGGGTGGAGGAACAATAGCAGTCAACGGAGGTCGGGGAAACGCCAACGGAGGGGGTGGTAGTGGGGGACGATTAGCCATTTTTTGGAAGGACAGGGAATGGTGGAATGGTAACTTACAAGCATTCGGAGGTGGAGCATCTTCCGGTCGTAATGGCGGACCTGGGACTGTGTATCTACAGGTAATATAATTGCGTTGAAGTATATTTATTTAAGTACTATCCTTGGATGCCTTAATGTTTATGTTTTGTGTTTTAACTCTCTTGCCATTTTTTTCGTCAACCTCAATTCTTCGTTTTCACCCGACATCATAGCGACCATGACGGTTCCTTTGAATAAAAGATTTTCTTTATTTAGGGCACCAACATGGCCACTTCGTCTTTTGTCTTTGGTGTCTCAAGGGAGTATGTGAAAACGAAGAATTATGTCAGTCGTTCTAGTATAAAAGTATTCTACTGTAACGTAAAAACGTGTTTTTCTCGTAAGAAAAGTTAACAATTATTCGAATAGTGCACGTTAGATATGAGATGGTTATAAAATCCAAAGAGCCACGTAGCGCCGAGTTGGCTATAAATAATCTTAGATCCAACAAGCGCGGGTGAAATAATTGTTTCTTTTTAAATTTCTTGAGTTTTCAAAACCTATCGGTTCTTGAGAATGACAGCTTAAGTTTATTC
>JAOBRD020517663.1:0-16990 GCA_027575215.2 Hydrozoanthus sils | reverse complement strand
ACGTCTATCCTATACTTCTATCCTCTACACCTACCCTGGAGCCTACCCTATACGCCTACCCTACACGTCTTCCTTTACACCAACCTTATACACCTACCTTGTACGTCTACCCTATACGCTTACCCTCTACACCTACCCTGGCGCCTATCCTATACGTCTGCCCTCTAATACGCCTACGTTTTATACCCACCTTATACACCTACCCTATACGCCTACCGGATACTTCTACCCTAGATGTCTATCCTGAATACTTCTATTCTTTACACCTACCCTGGTGCCTACCCTATACGTCTACCATTTACGCCGAACCTATTTACCTTTCCTATACGCCTATACTCTATATAGATATGAGAAGCTTTAAAGCGAATCTACTTCCTGCAAAAGTCACAGTTAAACAGCTTTTCCAGAGAATGTGAAGGATTAAACATCATCTTTTCTTTTAAAGAAATATTTTCTGAAATTAACGACAAGAACAGCAGTGAATTTAAAAACGAACCAAACTTAAAAATTTGTTTGCCATTTATTTTGGCTTTTTTAAATCAAAACCCGCCCACCAGCGAGGGTGATCAGTAGAGAAAATAGTACTGCATCTTTACTGTATGATGTATCAGGATTGCTTTTTTTACTGATCTCTTAACTTAAAGGTATTCTCTAGTCTTGGTTTTGCCGGTTGAATTTGCGAGCCATGAATTGTTTGCTGTAAATTTATTTTAAATGTTTGAAACATCATTCAGTTTGACGTGCAAGCATCCCGTATGAACGCCGCTAAAAGGTACGCTCTAGTATTCTCTGAGCAGTGAGAACATTATGATAACAATCTCAGATTGTCAATGGTTGACTTTTTCTTAACCTACTATTGACGTACTTATAATAATAAAAAGATTTTGTTATCAGTTATCAAATCATGTTCATTTTTGTCCCTAGCCTATTAAGATCAAGAGAAAACTGAAAAATGCTTTAAGTTTTACTGAGCTTCGATTTTTAACTTAATAATACGGAGATATTTGTAGTAGTATTTCTCCTTCAACCCGTCACTGATGTATATTAATACGCTGCACATTTATCTATTGCAATACCTTTGGCTTAGATTTTATTCAACTTAAAATACTCAGATCTAGAGAAACAAGAACATTTTAAGAACAATTTGAGGCTTAAATCGCCAAAAGCTTAGAACATTGAACCCCGATCAAATTTACTGGTTCTTTTAAAAAAAGCACTGCATGTACTATGGAAAAGTTCCTTTTGCCTGTGTTGACTTGCAATTGAATGGAATTATAGCTCTTATATTTAGCTACTATATTTTCGGTGTTGATTTATTACTGAACTATAGTACAGTACAATATGCTTTATTTTGAGAGAATGAAAACTTGATAACACGGTAGGGGAGTTTTTTAACATTTGGCTCTCTATACAAACACCCAAAACTGTGAAAACGCATTTAGAAATTAAGCACTTATTACGAGAAGAATGAACTGAGAAAAGACACAATTAAAATCAGCTAGAATGATTTTCAAGTGTGTAGTGAATGCTTTCTGAACTCAAACTAGATATTAATCATACAAGTAAAACAAAAAAGCCATCATTTTATTAATTATAGTGCCCCGGCTCGAATTCTAGCTCGATTTTATAAACTTAATGGCTCTATGACCCCTCCCACACAAATTCGGATGTTTAGTTTGAAACCGCATGTATTTTTGTACGGATTTATGGGGCCTTGATCGAGAGCAAAGACTTTGTTGACGTTTTTATCTGCCACTTTTAATCAGTTAGTTTTTATAATTAATAGCCCGGACTCGATTTCATGACATCAATGGATTCGATCGAAAATAGATCCGGTTCGGTCCGTGAACTCGACTGATCAAGAAAAAAAAATCAACTCTTGAGGGCTGTTTAAAAAAATGCGGTTTCGGTGAGCGGATTCACTGGTTTCGTGTGGACGGAAGGCCGATTCGCATAAGAATATATGCGGTTTCAAAAATATCTGGATTCGTGTGGTCGGGGTTTAAAGCAATTAAAGAGTAATTGTTTTAAAACTTTTAAGAACGAAAAGGGGTTCTTAGGAAAACAGTATGATCTTTCTCCTGGTTACGTATAGCGTAAGGAAAGAAACAAGAAAGGACGGGCTTATGAATTCGCATGTAGATATTTGCCCTCACGTATCTATAAGAACCTAGTTAAGGAATCCAGTTCCCCTTTTGAGTTCTTGCTGCTAAATGGGTCACGAATTCGGTCTAACACTCTAGAATACATATGATCTTTAAGTTAATCTTTTTAAATCAAATCGAGACAATTTTGCTTTGTCTTGTCTCGTCCAAGCTTTCTTTACTTTCATTTTCAAATAAATTTTTTACGTCCCATTTATAAAAAGATTTCTGATCAGCCGCTACTTCAAACGTGAATATTAATCTAGGGTAGATATAATCAACATATGGTCAGAAACTCTACCTCCTCAGCTATTCATAGTGACTTAAAATTTGTAGGTCAAAAGCAAACAGGTGTCTGGGGCACTTAAGTCTTAATCCAAAGTCAACATTTCACATTATCGTTGGCAAAATTTTTAATGAAGTATAAGCATCAATGACTAATATAGTATATTGTATCAAATACGGACGGAAACTAAAATGCTTAAAGAATCAAGGATAGCTTTGTATCTGTATCTCGATCGATTGGTATATGCTCACAATTTCGCATGTGTACCGTCAAAACATACCGGCAATACCGGCTCTTTTTTACTTGAATGACTTTGATAAAGCTGGCCGGTACATACAATTTATGCCAAATTAAACTGAATCCCCAAATGGAAGTTTTTGCACCTTTTTAAGGTGGTCAGAAAAAACCGTTCAAACTTTATGTTTCAACTCTTTTCATTGGGATGAAAAACGTTTGCTCTGAAACGCTTCCAAAATTTGGCAGGAAATGAAATTATTTTAGTGAAACTGTGTATACATTTTTTTGTCTTTTTTATCCTTTGACTTTGGTGAATTGCTTCAGTACATGATTTTGACGGATAACTACGGATGACGAAATTGTACATGTGTTAAGATTGTGTTCGTTGTTTCCTTTACAATGAATAAAAAAACTACACAATGATTGGGATTATGAAGCTTTGTCAGGCGATTAAGATAATAGTTTCACAATTGGATGTCAGTATTCGTACAATTGTAAAAATATTCCCCAAGAGTTTGTTCAGCGTTTTTTGTAGAAGACCTATGTATAATTATGTTAATTTCCAAGCATTTATTTAAATCCAGTTGTTCAGTCTCTTTCACTTGATAATGGTGGCAGGATATCGTCGATAGTCGTTAGCTTTGCTGTTGAAGATAAAAGAAAATGAGCAAGAAATACAAAACACTGCGTGCTCCCTAAAGACACTGTCCTTCTCAACTCCTTTGTCTTTTGAGTCGAAACAGCTAACTTTACCTGCCTACTAGAAAGGCGAGGTCCAAACTGATAAAAGAGACAAGAAATGTTCGACAGGCTGATCAAAGAATACTGCGAGACAGCACAGTACAGAGTGATTGGAAAATTAATGTTAGAAATCATTATTGTGCCAAACCGTTGCATTGGCGAAAAATTTAACATACGCAAACCGACAGAAACGGGCGATAACCAACTATCAGCAGACGAATTAAAGTAAAAGTGTTTATCAATAACTCACGAAAATGTGTCCATTAGACACTGCAAACTTGAGTTTATATAAAAAAATAACTGATTTGTTTCAAGTAAGAAACTAAGTTAAAGTTCAACATGCTTTGACATCAGTGAAAGCCGAGTGAAAGTTTTGCTTGTGAATTTAAGAGTTCAACTAAAACGGTAGTGAAGTGGGCAAACACTAAAGGTCAATTTTTGATTGATAGTGGTACGTATGTGAAAACTAGATAAGTTTCTATGATAAAATCATATGTTTTTAAAAAAACATGTCTGCATTGATTACCGGAGATATAAGAAAGTATATGTTATAAAATAGAGTTTTTATGTCCTTGAAGGAGTAAGATCATGTTAAAACAAATAAATATTGATGAAGGTGCGTATGTGAAAACTAGATTAGTTTCTATGATAAAATCATATGTGTTTAAAAAAAACATGTCTGCATTGATTACCGGAGATATTAGAAAGTATGTTAAAAAATGTAGTTTTTTATCCTCGAAGGAGTGAGATCGTGTAAAAACAAATAAATATAAAACCGCCCTCAAGCTTGGTTGAATTTTCCTTTGATGATAGTCTGCGCAATCATTTGTTTTTTTAAATGAAGCAGCTGAAGTTTTATTCCAAATCTTCATAAACCTCTTTTTTTGTCTAACCTCGTTAGTTAAATGATAAAGTTCTTGAAATAACAACAAATATAGTAAAACTATATATAAAAATAGCCATTTTATTTTACATGTGGAGGACAAAGATTACTACGTCTAGGCAAGTATTTGCAAACAAAAGCCAGTTTCAACAGAGAAAGAAGTCAATAAAGAATTAAACAATTTATTTGAACCTGGGAGTTGTATATCGTGAATAGGGAAAGGAGAGGTGAATCTGTATTCACTTAGAAGCTCTTCATTAAAGTTTCTTGGCAAAGAACAGTTATTCAACATCACCGATTCCGACCGTTTTCTCGTTAATTAACAGAAAGGAAAATCTGAAAACCACCTGTCGCCACAATATGGCAGTTCTCTTTATTTTTTATCTCAATGTTACTATAATGACGGAAACAACTGATCAGTGACCTAGTTGTGTGTGTATAGATATCTTAAAAATCAGTGTTATTGAACAAAATATTTAATTGATAAGACTAAACCAAAATCACAAGAATTGAAAAGAACTTTATTTTGAAGCCACTTATGACGATAAAAGCGTTATAGATCTCAAGGTTTGAAAATAAGAATAAATTTATATGAACATTTTTTTTGTATTTTCATCTCTTTTATCAATGTTTTTTATTTTGCTGAGAACAGGACAAGTTTTGTTTGTACTGAATGTTATTGCTTACCAAAAACGATAAGTAGATAAAAGCCGGATTGAACTGATGGGCCTGGCCGGTCACGAAAGATAAAACCTACAGTTTTTGGAAAGAGTAAAAATGTAAACAATTAAGATACCGTCCAGGTCCAGTATGAATAGCTCAATGTTGAGCATATATGTTGTATTAAAGAAAAATATTTAGGCTTTTCGTTTTCTGCTGTACTCAATATGAGCTGACTTTACACGCTTTTTTATAAGAACAACATTATATAAGAAAACGAGGCTCAGATGGGTCAAAATTTAAGCGGGGTGCGTTCGTTTGAGCCTATTCCGGATATAGGAAAGCATGGAATACAAGCTTTGTCCGACTCGTGTGGCTGGTATTTTCCTGCGAAGTTACGAATAAAACATTTGTCAGTGATATAAAACTCTTTTGAATATTAAATTTGATACTCCATCGCCCTGACAATCTTGAAGAAACTTCAAACTTATAATCTTAATCCGGAATAGTTGGAGTAGGCCCAAACGAACGGGCTCTAAAGAACAATTTAAGAACAAGCTGAGACTCGAGATCGATAGCCTTTTTTTTTTTTTAGAAACTTGCAGAGTTTTGATCTTTAACTTACAGCAACACAGAAATAATTTGCAGTTTTTCTCTTTTAATCAGTCATTACTTCAAATTGTACACGTACAGTAGACACGGTATACTTGCCCCGAAGTCAGTTCTTTTCAGTTTGTTTGCACGTATACGCGTATTTATTGCAAAACCTTAGGCTTAGTTTTTATTCGATTTAAACCACACATAGAATAAGAACTATTTAAGAACAGCCTGAGGCTCATTTAACAACAGTGAGTTTCGGCTATTTTTTACTGTTTTTCTATGTAAAAAAAGCCTGTACTATATATTAATATGATTCGGCTTTTTTGTACTACTAGCCTTTTATTAGCTGCTGTAAGAAACTGACACTTTTAAATGGCACAAAACTGCACTACGGGACTCTTTATTTTGTTTTGGTTGCTAAAGGAAAATGATACAAGGACTTTTTATATTAGGACGTTGTAAGGTGTGATATATAACTGTTTCTAGAAACGCGAGCTAGAGAAAATTATTTAAAAAATTAATGAATTGTAGTTGCGGCTTTTGTTCCTTATTTGTCATAAACTTGTTGTTTGATTCTTTTTTGGAGCACGCAAAAAAATGTATAAATACTTAATTATAAAGATCGATGACTAAAGACACACGTTTGTAGCGACTCTGAATTTCATGTTGGTTCAATACAATCGTCAGGCTACAAGTGAAATTAAAAAACTGTATAAAGATTTAAAATTCTTTGTGGGGCCGCGTGTTTCAAATGGGCTGACAATAGTATACAGTTCAGAAAAAGCATGCAATGTTAATTACGAGCGTGGTTATGATTATGAATTGTGTAAAAGGTCTTTTGTTCTTATGCCTGCATTTAGAAATAAGTTCGATTCTTTTGTTGAGGAGGTTTGTAGATCTTGTTCTCATGATTTTAACCTTTTCGCTAATGCACAGGTCGCATCGCCGCGTTCCCCATTTGTATATAAGGGGTGGCTCGATCGGGATGCAGTAATCCATTTGATGTCGAACATTGAGGGATCAGATGTATTTTGAAAGCTCTGATTCATTCGCGTATCTTCTGTTTCTAAAGGATTTGATGTGGTTGTTGTATCGGGTCTTAAACTCGCCTTCTGATGCGCCGTAGTAGATTTTTGTGCATCAGAAGGCGAGTTTAAGACCCGATTTACCGTTCTTAATTGTTAGCTTTGAAGGTATTGTTAGTGCCAATCTTGAGCTTTGTATCTACCCGGCCCTTTGAGCATGTTTTTTTCTTTAATGTTACATTTTGAGACTTTTTCTTTGCTTTCATCAGACCCAGAAAACAAGCCACTTGTAGTTATGTTTTTTTTAATAACTCAGCACAGGAATTTACTCAGTTTGTAAGTTTCTTAGTATAATATTAGCTCTTATTTAATTGGAAGAAAATAGCATTTTCTCAAGTTCATTGATATAAGAAATAAAACTTGTTTTATATTCAGTCTGAATACTATGTCAGTTTAAAAAGCAACAACTGGGTTACAGTTGGCCATGCATTTCTTGTATACTCCTTGGCAAGTTCTGAAACATATGTTGACGTAAAGTGTGCAGATTCCACCTTGGACACAAGCATTGCGCTCCCCTTGACAATATTGCTCGCATTTTGCCGTTCGCTTGAATGTAACCGCACTGATTTCCGAGGCGTGATCACTCATGACGACGTCAAAAACAAAAATTGTTAGCAGGAATATCGAGCTGTACCAAAGCTTCATCTGTGGAAAAAAGAGAGCACAGAACATTATTGTTCCGACACGTTTTTAAAAACAAACATCTGCGTATACATTCGATCGATCTTAATTAATGACTACACGGGCACGCGCCTAAAAATCATTTAAATTTCTTTGAAAAAAATATAAAGGTGAAATTTGCGTTATAGATCATTCCAAGCATACAGGTACGTGCATATCTGAGTACCATGAATAAAGAGAAACGTGTTTTGAAAACGTCTAGCTCATATTAAATTTTGCAATCGATCGAGAAAAAGAGGCATTTGTGTGCGAATAGTTAGCGCGAACCAACCTTCTCACATTAGGTCAGTAATAGCTTATTTCTTGATGAACTTTTAAAAAGAACCTCTTTTGTTTTAAGACATGATTCATGCAGCTTTTCAGTTGCGGCATTTTTATTTTAATTAGTAACAAATTGTTTTTTGTTTGAATTCGAAGCACTCAGGTACAATTAGAGAAAGTGTTGGGAACGTGACTAGACTGTGCTTATCAACACGAAACAAAAACTCTAATATGAGAGATACATACAAGATCTAGCGGCCATTCCGCCTTTTAAAGTTACCGTACGTTTTTAATCAAACTGCACAATAAAAATGACAGTTTGAGAAGACTGTTTGTTAATTGTAATACTGTGCTACATAAAAAAAACCCTGAAGAATACTAATTAATTTGTAAGTTACAAGCCGAGCGCCCTAGTTTTCAGTAAGAGTACTTAATATATCAACATTTAACTTCTCTTTGCATAAAACTAAAAAGTTAAACATTTGGTACTTACAAATAGAGATTTGGTCATACAAACTGAACTACTGAAGATGAAAATTTCAACTCTCCTAAACTTGTTCAACGCCAAAGCTATGGGTTCTAATTGGGAGAATTTACAAGTACAACTGGAGCTAGAAAGGTTAAGATAAGAAGGTGGGTTTCATATCTGGTAATGATTCCTTTTCTCAAGGGTTTTAAAATTGACAAGGACAACTGCATGTTTCCTCTGAAGCCGAGTTGTTCATTATTTTTTTCCAGTAGTGGTTTTCAGGAACTGGCCGAAAGTTTATGCATAAACCAACTTCTAAAACATACAAGCAATACAATAACGCGTCTTTCTTGAGAGAACCAGTAAAATTTACGGTTTTAAGGTTAACGTTTGTTGCCCAAACGCTGTGGCGACTTCAACCTCATGTTATGTATAATATTTGTTGCAACAGCTTATTCAAATTCAAGAAAAAAAAACTAATAGGAAAATAAAACGCCAGGCGCCATGCGAAAATTGTATGATACAGCTGTGTTCTTAAGCCGCACATGTCGGCATTAATTGAATACTGGTACACTGTATTTGTTATACATATTATAAAGTATACCCGTAAATCCCCTGAGAGGGATCACCTCTAAATAAAAGAGTTTGGCAAATGTGCAAGGCTGTAATTCGGCCTTGTATTCGAAAAGCTTCTCTATTGTTTTTAAACGCCGAAACACTGATGTCTAAAAACTATCCCAATAGAAACCGAGTAAAATATCAAAAATATACTTACTTTGTTATTTAGAATTGCAGCTACGTGATTCTGTTACAAATTCACTTCTATTTGACTACCAGTGCATCAGGTAACTCTTGTGTTAAAACTTAGAAGATTTCCCTGCCATTTATACTTATGTAGAGCCAGTTAATTAAACGCATTACTGTTAATGGGCTTCGTGAAATGGCTTTAAGGTTTGAATATCGCGGAACATCTGTCGCATATGGTGATGTCATCCTAAAATATGGAGGTCGTGCCCGCAGTTTTTCGTGAGTGTGCGATTCCGTCAGCTGCGTTGGTCCGATGAATATGCATGTATAACGAGTTTTAAATTGAAATGAACCACAAAAGCATTTTTGCAGCAAAATGCGAGACTTCATTTCTAAAACAGCTAAGTGTAATGTGAAAGGTTTTAAGTTTGGCACTGAAGCAAGAAGTATATCGTATTTTAGTCCCGTAGCGTTTTAATCAAATGAATCTCTGCAATGTAATGAGAATGAAAAACATATAGTATTATACTAGTCAATTCATAGATCTTTATTTGAGTGAAATTCAGGCAATACGAAGGTTAACAGTCTATGATACTCAGTGCTGTACTGCACGTATGGTTGAAATTCAAAGTCTTTAACGTTAGTACGATCCCTCCTCAGGAAAACAGTTGATTCTACAAACAGTTAGCATATATATACACGTTTAACTTTTTAGCATCAAAGAATTGTATGTTTTAATAAGCTTTTTTAATACCAGATGTAAATTAGCATAAAGAGTTCCTTTCATGACTCGAATACTCGTTTAACCTTTCTGTAAAGAAATCTGACACAACTACCCGTTTTCAAACGCATTATCCCTTACAACTAAGTACTCCCAATTCTTATATATGTACGTTGGTTTTGCACTTTAAAAAATGATTGAAAATTGCAAAGAAATCTTAGGAACAAATTTTGGAATAACTCTTTTTTCTCTTGTCCGCAGATGAATTGGTCTTTTTTCATTGCGTTGTAAAAGATTGAACAAAGTTTTTACAGAGCAACTAAAAAATCACATAACTAAAAATACCAAGCTGGCGAA
The DNA here is from genome assembly GCA_027575215.2 of Hydrozoanthus sils. Taxonomy (NCBI): domain Eukaryota; kingdom Metazoa; phylum Cnidaria; class Anthozoa; order Zoantharia; family Hydrozoanthidae; genus Hydrozoanthus; species Hydrozoanthus sils. The sequence continues at coordinate 7,118 of JAOBRD020517663.1, read as the reverse complement.
AATATGGCCAAAAGAAATTAAGTCTTTCAATTTAGTCTTGTTGCCCTTAACTTCTAGAACAATTTCAATTGGTCCTAATATAAAGAACTGAGAATATTCTCTATGTTCACGGCGTCGGCCTGTAAGCACAATGGTAATAGGATTAACATAACAATTAATGTTAAAAATCTTCGCCTTTGGAATTTTGGGCTGTAGCTTTTCAACATCTAGCACCCGGCTTGAAAATCCCGATCGGGATAGTACAAAATCCCGATTTCGACTACTTAAATTTGATGTCCCAAAAAACTAGTTGAAGAAACTCTATGAAACATCAAATAAAGTCAAGTAATTTTATGCCGTGGACCCGTGAGTACTCGACAGTAGCCGTCGCTGGCAGTCAGTTAGTTGAGTAGTCACGAAGAACTAAGAAACTTGCTACTTTTTAGGAGTAGCGCATTCATTTATCTATTGTTTGAATTCATGAAAAAAAAAAAAACCCGCAAAAGTTGCGATCAAATTACCGAAGATTTTTGAAAGAAATTGATGTATTAGAACAGCAGATATGGCATTTCAGGGCCTCTAGAATTAAGTATTTCCTTAAGGAGGGGGGGGAGCATAGCAATAGGCGCCCTTGGTATCTCTCGGAATTTCGTTTTCCCTCTGGAGGTTGGACAATCTGTAAAGGTGAAAATTAAACTGGCCGTCGGCGATGGCTTCCAGCATCAACTTTTTAATTGACCTTAGTTGGACCTTTTGACCGTAACAAAGTTTTTAATAAATTCAAGCTTGAAAATTCTAATTCAATAAATATTGCAGAATAACTGACGCCCACATTGAAGCCAAGCAATCTGCTGCAGAAAGTATACTCAATGTATACGTGTATTCTGGTTTGTCGTTTTTAAAGAATACTGTTAACATGTGCGCACATGCAGTTGCCTGCTCAAGGTGAAATTTCCCGACTGAATCAGAACCTGAGAAGACTGTTTTGGCAAATTTGAACTCAGCGTTATTCTTCAAGACATATAAGTTGTGTAAAAGGAATGTGTGTGTGTCAAACTTCAAATAATATTTGTGCATCAAAGATTACACCTGTTTTCATTATATATACAAATTTAAAAGGCCATTTTTTTCGTATTCTTAATCTGTGTTTTATTAGTCAGTGAGACTTTTTGTTTAAAGCAATGGCGAAATCAGCATTGCTTTTACAAAATAAAAGATCAAAGAGAGAAGGCAGCGTGGCTCAGTGCTTAGAATGCTGGATTTATTTGCAGTTGTCCCGGGTTCAAACACTGACAAGAATTGGCTCTGGTTAAGTCCAGAGTCAAATCCCCCGTGCTTGTAAATAGTTGGCAACTGGTCTGCCTCACAACAGTTGCGATACTAACTTTAGTAGTGTTTCATAAATATTTTAAAATTTGGCTTAAGCTAAATACTTTGAAACGTAAACGTGACTAATGTTTTCAGATTTTCTCTCAGACTAACGGAGATCTCAATATTTGTGGAAACAAACTAAATTTAAGGACACTGGTAAAATACAAGAATACTGAAAACAAAATGAAGAGGAAAATACAGATCTAACAACATTTCTTAAAAGGCCGACACTACTCATTTGCAGACAAAAACTGACAACAATGCTTTACCATACGATATAAGGGAGCGACCCGATTCATGGGGAGTATCGGGTTGGAATTGAATAAAAAACGTACGGGGTTTGAAATATATTTTTGAAAATTTTACGGGGGTTTAACATTTTTGTGTACTATTAATAAATACCGTAAACACTCAAATAGGCCTTCCCTCCCCAATCCCAGCATATAGACGAAGGGGCTGAAACATAAGGCGTAGTGATTAAGAAATTTTCCATCGCAAAAAAAAAACAATCCTGTTTAAAAATTACTCTAAGAATACCAATTGAAAATTGACTAGCGGGTTGGCACTAAGTCCCCTCGTGTTGCACCAAAGGTGATATGCAGTAAATAAAGGCGCGCGCATAATCGATAAGACGTTCGTGCGCGATGTTAAAACAAGTGCCTGAAATCAGTCTAACAGCTTCTTGTTTTTCAACCCTAAAAGATACCAGGCTCTTGGTTTAACACAGGGTTTCCTTTAACAACCCCTAAAAATATCGGACTGACAATTTTACCCCTAAAAAATACAACGGTTATACCTACTTGACCCCAATATAGGGGCATCACAGCTATCCGGTGGTATCAGTTTTTAAACTTTGCTTTAATGTCAGCTGTCTTTGATCATGAACCAGTTTGTAGTTTGCAATGACGGTGCAATTTTGCATTGGTCCACTACAACTAAATAAAAAAAAATTTAGTCCAAATCAAGTTTTTAAAGAAGTTTTATCACTTTGCAGCTATCTTCCATGAAATAAGACCAACACAACAGACATAACAAAACTTGTAAACACTCTCAAGAATGATAAAAAGTACCCCCATTACAAACCTAATTGGGTGAGAATAGACAGTTGCAATGAGCAGAAACTATTTTAAACAGGCACTAAATATAATTATTTAGGTGGCAAACCTCCAACTTGTTCATTTTTTTTTTCTAATCATTTGGAAGGAAAATTAAAAGGTAAAAAAAGGGAATTTTCTGCATTCCAAACTCAAGTTTTTTGCCTGCCGAGCAAAGACAAAGTAAGATATACACAGTTTTGTAGGATTGTTCCCAAGAGGATTTGTTTATCTCATGTATCCTGCCTAAAAAAAGTTGTTACATAAAAAATAGAGAGAGGAGCAATGTTTACAAGTTAGCCATTTTACAGAAATTAAATAACACAGAAACAATTAGAGCACTAAAAAGAATACTGAAGTCAGGTTTTGGCATTTTTTACAAAATAGTGCTGCAAATAGTTTGTGAGATATATCAAACCAGGAAAAAAATTAAGAAGCTAGCCTATTTATGAACATTCATGGCCTAAAGTGTACCAGAGTTTCAAAAAAGTTTACATAACACACAATATGCACACTACAAAACACGAAATTTACCTGTGAACAAAGGTCCCTAAACTCATTTCTGGTCACTTTAATCTTTCTTCAAATACAAGTAAGTTACAAATAACTCTCTTGCTTTACAATTGGGCCCTTTTTTTTTATTCAAAACCTTGAAAACCTAGCTCGATTCTACTAAGTTTTTGAAGGCCATTTTGCTTAACCGCTCGTACAACACAATTCTGCCGCATTGCATTGTGGGAAGATTGCCAGAAAATTGTGTGGGATAGTCTGTCCCCCCAAATATTTAGATTTTTTATAAGTCTCTGACCAGGCTTACATTCTACAAAAATTCTTGCCCATCCGTCAAACTTGCAGAAATACAGAATGTAGCTGGCGATTGCGCGAGACCTGGCACATTTGCTCATTTGGCCCTTCTTCCATGTGAACAACAACTGTCAGCCGATCAACTTGATTTTTCCGACTTTTTTGTTAAATTCACAGTGCCAATAAACATTTATTCGTTATTGGCAAGGATTAAGCCTTCTTAGCCCTTTATGATGAGCTCAGGCAGCAGCAAATGCCCAGTACCACACAAAAAACACTACTTTTTCGCGTTTTGACATTTGAAACCGCTCTTTTGAAAATTTATCGAATTATAGCAAGCATGTTCACGTGAACACCTTTTATATGGCATCATATCTATTTGCTATGCCCAGTCTTTCAGAGTTTAATTTTGAAGAAATAGCAATTTTACGATACCCCCCCCCCTCCCCCCAAAAAAGGCCTTTTTCCCACTATTTTTAAAGATAATGGACCACCTTAAACTACGCTGCTTTTGGCCAGTTAAAATGGAGTATTTTTCCCTTACATTTTTATGTTCATATTATTATTATCGTCATTTATTTGATTATATATTTTTTGTTCTGACGTATATCTAGTTTTTGTCTACATCCTGATTGCTTCTATGAGTTAACGACGTTGCTTGTAAAACTACTAAGTCGGACGAGCCGAATGAACGATTTCTTCGATCGGATTAATTAGAGTACAAATAACAAAGTTCTCAGAAGCATCTTCGGGTTAATGGGTGAAGAGCTTTTGATCAAATGGTGAGCATGTCAAAGAAATTGCCACGTTTAAATGTTAAAGTTAACTAAAAAAATGTTATACAACGTATATAATCGAGTGGGGCCTTGCCACTTATTAATCGGCCGAGTTTCGCCAATCTACAGCATACACAGAAACCCCATAAACCCACACAAATTAAAGGAAAGAGAAAATGGTCGGTGGGATTCGAACCAATGCCACGATCTACGAAACAGACCAAGGTCACTCCAAAGCATTAGGCCTCACTCAAATCTTTATCTGTATTTACGTATATGCCACTCAGGGATAACACTGACAGAACAAAAATTGTTAATTTGATGTTTTGGCTTTCGATAGCACGATATAGAATAAACAATAGATCAGGAAGACTGAATAGAAGAAGAAAACAGAAAAAAGAAAGAAGACTGAAAGAGCTTTGTTCACTTAAACAATACAACAGAACTCAAGATCTCTTTCCGGCGATTTAGAGAAAGAACAATAATTTTCCGTTGAAGAATTCACGAAATGTTTTATTATCTAAGAGTTGGTTTAATTGTACCTTGTGGTTTTTATTTTCTATTTCTAGCTTTACCACAAAAAGTAATAAATTGCCGTAACTACAGTCTACATGTCATGCTTTTCTCAAATTAATTCTGCGCACGAACTATTTCTTTGTCTTTTTTAGAATCACTTATAAGTTACCAAAATTCACATTCTCTGTCGTAAATGAAGGGGCGGTCACACACCGACAAGATTCGATTGTGTGCCAAGTTCAAACTATAAACGCGTTCTGAAGTTGGTTGTTTGAATTCTAAACACACAGCATGTCAATCTTTGTGATTAATTGATGAAAGGCAAAAGTCTTTTTTTGTCACTTGGTTAAAAGTGTTTAAAGAAAATAATGTAAGTTTGGCTATAGTTTTACGGAATTAGATTTCAAAGTTGATATGAAGTTTTCCTTTATACATTATGAGGGGTTTCTTCTAGCTAGTTTTCGTCAAGAGTTACTTGAAAGAAGACAAAAATATTCATAACAACTATAACTGGCGCTTCAGTAGCCTTGGTGCCTCGAGGGAGCCTTAGCTTCTTTACATATATCTCTTTGTTTACCAAGTCTAAAACTCGTTCAGTCCTATTTATTGTCAATATTACTCTTTTTTTTGAGAAAAACTTCCTGAAATTAAGAACCAAATTCTTTGTTATCAAACAAAGGGTTTCCGTTCGAAACTAGTGGCCAAGTTTCGTTAGCTCTTGTCATAGCCCAGTAGAAACACCAGTTATCACTATTAATTAATACACCGAGACTTAATATAGCGAAATAATATCCGGCGATAAACAACTTAGACCTTTCTTTAGGAAATACGACAGTACAGGACTTTTATTTCCGCTATTAGAGCTAGCTGGATACTTTTAACATCTTTTTGTTCGATGTAATATAACCAGTTTTTCCGTTGTTGTCATGCTGATGTTATGAAAGAAACAGAAAATTAGGAGTCGTGAGACTACTTAAGCTGTTATAAAAATAAGACTTTAATTGATTACCGACGCCGAATTAGCTCATTCAAATGAGCGTCCGTATAGTCTTTCCCACCTACCCATATCCGCAGATGGTAAACCTCACGCAAAAACTACATGTATTCATACGTTGCTAAACAAAAACACGATAAAATGAAAACTCCCTGTTCAATTAATTTTAGGTCTGATCTTACGACCGTTTCAAAAAAGTTAATGAACAAAATGCGATGTTATATACTGAAGACTTGTAAAAAGTTAAACGCTGTTATTTTTAACATACATTTCAAATTGAAAAAAATGTCAACTGACTAGCGTCTTCTTTAGCAAGCGTGATCATTCTGTTCATGTCTTAATTACTGCTAAGAACGATTACCAGTGCTTGTTAGATGTGGGCTTACGTGCCGTTTTCAACCTATTGTTATACTAAATTATGAGTAAATTGCGTCGTGGTCTCCTCTCGATTACATACAAATAGCGCTATTTAAAGCAACGTCTTACAAAACAGCGTTGTGTTTAGAAGACTACACTGTACAAAACGAAAGGGACAAAAGGGACATAACGAAATTTATTCAAAGATCAAGCTTTTAAAGGTAAGATAAAGCCGTGTTTATCAATTGATGAAGTGCGAATATACTTCGCCATGGTAGTCAGATGGGTGCTCAATCCCTTTGTAGATTTTGCCTTTAGAGCTTTGCTCTTTTAACACTGAGCTTGATTTGGGAAAAAAATAACAAAAGCCAATAGAGAAACAACATCATTTCGTAGAACAACTAGACAGTACTATCAGCTCTACATGCATGTAGCGCCAAACTCGCCAAAAGCGAGTACAAAAGACTCTATTTACTTTGATTTCATACTTCATATTATGACCTGTGCACTAAATTTCTTGTCGAAAACATACAATAGTTGAATGAATAGATTAAATAACATACCAGGACCAACCAATAAAATAAAAAAACAAAAACCATGTACACAGATAGATAACGGCTGCATATTTCCGAGTAGCCTCTTAATTGAGTCCCAGTTCCCTACCGTGAGTATGCCAAAAGGAGCTTCTTTGACTCTTTTGGGGGTTGAATTTTTCGTGTTTCGACCCACGATGAATACTAATTTGACTCTGTTTCATGAAGAGCTGATCAAGGCTTTTGCTCGGTGGAACGTTAACACAAAAATGCCGAGCGAATGCGTCAAACTTATCTAAACTAGAAGTATAATCACAGAGTACTGAATAGACTCTGAGGTCATACAAGTGGCCTCCCTTTCCAACTCCAATTCCAACTTCGATAAAAGTGGGTTCATTGTGTTAATGAATATCTACTCTAAAATATGCAAAATGGTTGTTATAGTGCATCTAGCAGCGTGTGCTTCTATCGTCGCCTCTTTTCCATACTGATCGCTTTTAAACCTGAATTACGGTGTTTCTTTTCTTTCTAATATGTTTTCGCTTGGTTTTCTTGGAATTGGCGAGATTTTTGCGGCAAAATTGGTCTGTGAGATAGAAAGATAGATAGATAGACATACAGACAGACAGACAGACAGACAGATAGATAGATAGATAGATAGATAGATAGATAGATAGATAGATAGATAGATAGA
>JAOBRD020517556.1:0-16991 GCA_027575215.2 Hydrozoanthus sils | reverse complement strand
ATCGATAGGCTTATCTTAAGATTCTCCGCTGTATGATGAAGCGTTCAGCAATGATGGTGTACGCCAAGAAGATTGACAGCGGCTTTTGCCTGCAGAGGTGAGGGGCGAAAATTGCCGTGGTGATCTCGCGACCTGATATGTTTGGCAGGTAGACAACCAGCTTGTCATATCTTAAGAAGGCAATGTTTCCTTTCTTGCGTTCCTCTTGCATTTGCGGGATCAGTTCTTTTCTTTTTTCCAGTACCTTCTGTGAAAAGTCTTCTCTGACGTACACATTGGTGCCCTTCAATCCCTTCTTGCATCTCAAAATGTTTTCCTTCACCTTGTAGTTATTGAATTTTGCTACAATTACCCTTGGCTTTCCAGCAGCATTTCGCCTTCCAGCACGGTGAGCTCTTTCAATAGTGAATTCATCCGTTTGGATGTTGAGCTTTGTTGTTATGATGTCTCGGATCTTCTTTTAATTTGGGTATAGCTTCTAACCAGAAAACAAGCTCTCTTCTAGAATCTTGATCTAGAGTTAGACTACTGCTCCAGCTTGTACGAGAATCAATTCTTCTATGGACTGATTTAGTCATTAGTTTGCATATTGCTCCAAAACCTAGCATGTTGGAAATCACCTGTGACTGCCGCCAGCTGTCTGGCTGATACCTTTTTTAAAGCAAGCGCTTTATTGATCTCTGCTAGTAGCCTAGCGATCTTTTTTTGAGGGACTGACAAAACTCGAGCATTCAAATTCCAAATAAATCCTAGTCATTTAGTGCTTTAAGTGGGTTTCCAGATAATTCTTGGTCTTCAACAAAACTGTTTTGGATTAAATCAGACCTCACACTACGGGCTTGTTCCGTTCACGAAGACAAACAGGGACATACCCCGAGACCATCGTTTAAATAAACAACAGTTTTATACCCTATACTACGCCAGTGCTTAACAAGGGGTCTTGTAATTTTGGTGAAAATATATGGCCCTGTGGATAAACCAAATGCTAACACTGTAAACTGGAAATATTTGGGAATACCGTTAAAGACCCATGAAAAACCTAAAAACTGCCAATCGTCAGGGAAGATATCAACATGATACCCAGATTTAATATCAAATGAGAACATCCAATTTTTCGGGAAACCTGTAAGCAGACTGAGCATGGATTTCGAGTCTTCAAACTTCACTTTACATTTTTTGACGAATTCGTTCGGGTATCTCAGATCTAGTATTAACCTCTTTTTGCCACTCGCTTGTACAGATACTGAAAGGGAATTGACCACCGTGGGTGGGGACGAACACTCTACAACTGGTCCCGCCTGAACCAACTCCCTGATTGCCGTGATAACAAAATCTGAGTGATCAAAGGCCGACTTATGGTTGTGAAATTGTGCGGGGGGGCGTATTAACAAAAGGAATAACGTTACCCTCGAGACAGCATGTCAAGAATAAACCTCGATGCCCCAATAGATTCATGTTTTGTAAACTAAAAAATGTTGTTCTTTGCCTTAAATGTTTAACAAGTCTGCTTCTTTTACGACCTAAACATCAGTTGGAATGGGCTAATTGTAAGCCTTAATTCAAATTGGTACTAACTGCTAACTCATTTTAGTATATGCTGCCGTAGACCTATAAATCTAGCTTGTACAGAATTATCAGGCTCCACTTTTGAGTTGACCGTAAAACGTTTGCACAACAATCATTTATGAGTATTTAGCACATTCAAGTAGAATTTTCATCCACCTTTGTCTTTTTTGACCAAAAAATCCCTCCCGAACTTTTCTAGTATTTTTGGTTGCCAAGTCCGCCTTTTTGGCGAGTCCTTTATATTTTTGGTCAGCAGTCATTCTCCACTCAATGCTCTGCTCATGTGCGAGTCGCGTTTTGCCACGAGATCAAAAGGTCAGTGCGAGATCATTCTCATCAAAGCATGGCTTGTTTTGTTGGTGAGTTTTAATTCTTATGATTTTTGATTTGACTGATTTTTTTAAAACTTTTATTGTAGGGGCTATATTGTAATTCCCCGGAAGAAATAATCGAAGTTTTGCCTGCGAAAATTAGTAAGTACCAGCTCTTTTGGTGAAAAATTGTAACACGCAATGTAGTTTATTAGTGCGCTGTAAAATGCCTTGAACTAAAAGTCGCTCTGGTACAGTGTTTCCATAATGACAACTGAGCTTCTACTCCTCAATGTAAAAATTATGAATCGTAATTGGGCAGGTTATCTAGTTGAATTGAAGGGCGAAACAAAGTACAAGTATAGAGGATAAAAATTCTTGCACCGTTGCGGCATTGATATTGTTTTCTTTCTTTAGAATAAGTCTTTTCCCTTTCAATTTGGTTTTGTGCTGCAGTTACTTAGATCTCTTGTTTTTAACCGCAACTAAAATCACTTTTGCTTTTTCCTCTTTGCATTAAGTCAAGATCTAAAGGTCACCAATTTTTATTATTTTATACTTTTTACATATTGGAAAATAAACTTTACACTTTGCGACTGGTAAACTCTCTTTGTGTTTCATATGTATGTCTGTACCCTGGTAGAAATCTTGAGCAGGATCCTTGGCAAGATCCTTGTTAGGATTAGAATTTAGGATCTTACAAGATCTTACAAGATCTTACAGGTTCTTGTACAAGATCTTGTACAAGATCCTAGAGGATCTTACAGGATCCTAGACAAGATCTTGTACAAGAACCTGGAGGATCCTACACAACATCTTATAGACTCTTGTACTCTTACACAAGATCCTGTACAAGATCTTGATAGGTGTAGAACTTAGGATCCTTTAGGATCTTTCTTGCAAGAATTACTTGCAAGATATACACTTCAGTCTGATGGAAATACCATGGAATAAGTCCCTTTTGCGTGTGTATTCAACAAGGAGAAAAGAAAGCAGTAAATTACAGATTAACCTGATCTGTTTGTGACACAGAGAGGTTAAAGTTAAAGTGGTAATTAATCCAACACTTAAGACTGGAAAAAATTGATTTTTTTGGCTTTTTCAATCAGGTCTTAACAGGCTGCCTCTTGACTTACTCAATTCCTATTTTCCTGCTGCAGGAAATTAGGGAAAATACCTGTTAGCCTGTAAAGTTTTTCCATTGCTGCAAGGCATATGTAAAGTTCTTTCCCTTCAGCAGACAACCATTAGGTCATCCACTCTTTAATCTGTTTTGGATTGGTGTCCGCAAGAAGCATTTAAGTAAGCTCCAATCTCCCTCCAAAATCACAAAGAAACAGTCTTCAGAACCATTGAACAAATAGTCAGGGCTAAACTTTTATGGTCTTCTTGTCATGAGAGTTGACTTTCATGTATTATGGCTGGATTTTATGCTTTTAATTTGCAACAAAATATTAAAAAGCATGACTTTATTTTAAATATGTTTTAGTGAGACCAACCTTATTGTACATTGGGTCTGAAAAAATGCTTAACTTGTATTTTTTAACATGGCCTGAGGATGAAAGATCTGTTGTAACGTCCTGTATATCCCTGCCTGCTTTACACTAGCGACGCAATCGTAATCACAAGACAATTTTGTCGCTCCACACTGGAAGATTTGCGACGTAGTTGTAGTTGCAAGACAAGCACAAAGAAAACAAAATTTTCCTTTTTCTTGCGCTTGCGCTTACGTCACTAGTGAGAAGCTGGCTTAAAGTATAATTAAAAATAGCTAAAAATCCAAGAGAGCAAATCATTTTGACATTCTGAAATCATAACTTTATTTAACTGAATAATTTTAGAACATTAACATAACATAATAATCTGTTGCAAAAATGTCAAACATTTTTTACTTTTCAACCTATTTAGGAACCTTTATGTACTTAGAATATTAACAATACAATCTGTTGGGAAAAGTGGAACTACTTTAACAGGAATCCTGCATGTGCAATCATGCCACTTAAGTCCAGTTCTACACAACACAACTTCAATCTGCCATGCCTGATTTTATTGGAAAAGGTCGAACAAGTTTAACATTTCAACCTAATCAGGAATCCGGTCTACTTGCACTTATAAATGAAGTCACTGAAGTCCTTCTACACAGTACTGTACATCTTCACTCTGCCATGCCTGCTTCTGGCTGTTTTTGTCTCAAGCCTTCTGCTAACTCTTGCTGTCTCTTTCTCCAGCTTTTCAGTTTGTCTAAGCACTTCTAATTAAGACTTGTTCTGATTACTCCCCACGACTTTTCCAGAACCTTTTCACTACATCTGATCTTGATGCACTCTAGAAAAAAAATAACTACATTAACTCCTGCCAATTTGAACCCAAAGTAACTCAAACATTGTGCTAACTTGGAGTAATTTTGTTTCCTTTTAGGTAATTCTTTTTTTTACTTTTAACTACTCTTGAAAACTTGGACCACTAATAACCTGAACCTTTTTCCTTTTCACTTGGCTGATTTACGGTAATAATGCACTGTTGTATATCTCAGATAATTCGTATTGTGTCACTTTTCACACATATGTATTCTTTGTAAAGCTTTTATACACAAGATAATGCTTCATGCAAACGAAAAGGTAAATAGGCTTTATACATTTTTTCTTTTGACATCTTAGTACTGGGCCTGCCATGCTCATTGGTTACTTAAGAACTTCATGGCTTCTTTCACACTAGTGCCTGCTTAATCAGTAAAACCGTTTTTCTAAAATAACCAATTTGCCCATTTTGACCCCTAAAATATACAACAATCCATATCATACAATATGTGGAAGTTCTAATAATTACCTATTATTGTCATTATTATTATTATTATTATTATTATTATTATTACTAAATTAATTATTATTATCGAAAAAAACGAAATTACAAAATATACCAAAAGCATGTAGTCTTTCATATTTGTCCACAATTTCTGTACTTACTTTTCAAAAGGTTAATTTTATTTTGATCAAGTGGTTGTTTCGTTCCTTCCTTGGCCGGTTCAACACATCCTTCCCTTAATTCCCGGTTAGTGAAAAGGTGGGATAACAAAGCTGTTGCATACAGTGTAGGTTTCTTGTTTTTGGCAGGCACGTCCTTCAGAAGGTTCACTCCTTTCACCACCTAAAAAATGTAAAGCACCGTCTAACTCTAGTCGGACACATAAGAAGATTCATTTTTGCCAATAGAAAAGCAGCTTACTCTCAGAGGGGTTCAGTACTTTGAGTTATTATTGAATATTTCGATTACTGCATGTAAATTTAATGTTGTCAACTTTGAATTAAGTGGTTTATTTGCCGTTTTTCTTATGGCTGGGGTTAAAAGATCAGTACCTTAACCTGTAACCAGTACCTCATTATGCAAGGTGTTGGCATGCTGCATTAAACATTAATTTTTCTTATTGAAAACAAATTTTTTTCACACCAATTCGATTAGTTTTTTTTTAACTTTTGGCACATTCATTTCAAATCTTCATAAAAAAAGTGAAACTGAAATAAACGCCAAAATTTAAGCTAAATGTTATCTATGGACTGGTAGTGAATTATTATAAATACAATAGCTTTGTCAAATAGACTACATGTTCTGATACATGCAACAACAGCTGCTTGGGTTTTACTACATAAATGTTTCTGTCTTGAAACCTAATACAAATAAAGTTTTGAAAAAAATAAACGTGCATGCCCCCTAAAGCATTAACACAGTAAAAGTGACAATTTTGGCACTTTTAAAATGTTTATTCAAATGTATTAATTGTTTGCCAACCATAATCAAGTTACATTTTACAAAGGAAAAAACTTACAAACTCGGAATCATTGTAGTCACTGCTAGAAGCACTGTCTGATGTTAATTCAAAGCGCTGTGGACTTGAAGACCTCTGAAATCCATATATAATAAATACATATTTTGAGTAATCACTAATTGCACCTATGCAGTTCAAAGATTTCAGTTAACTTTTTAGGGGTATGGCTAAAAAAATTTAAGTGGTGGCTAAAAAAGTTGTCATTTATTGAAAGCCTTGACCGGCTAATCTTTACTGAGTACACACATTCCCCCAACAAAGAAACACATGTAGGGTTTTCATTGAAAATTTTTCAAGGGTACAATTGTCTAATGAAACCAGAATGCTTTAATAATATAAATGTGTGACACTGCAAAAAATATCAGTGTGCTTTTATCTTTTTGTCAAACAGTGAAGTTAATATTGCATGCATTTTGACATTTAACTATACAACTTATCTGACTTTCAACCCTAAAATTGCTCTTGCAAAAGCCTGTGAAGCTATGGATAATACTCCTCAAAAGTCAAGAGAGTCTTTTTGTGAAACTGTATGAACTGTAAGTGATACCAGTTGTTTGATAACTGACAGTCTATGAAAAAGAATTGGCCTGTTCAGAATAAAAATAAAGTTTATTAAAAACTACTATCTGTGATAATCGTCATTAATCCAATAGCCAGTTTCTCCCATTTTGTATAGTATTATGCTAAGCTATGCTAAATTTGTATGGAATAATATTAGGAAATTAAAACAACTCAGAACACTTCCCAAGCTGTCAATGAACTGATATTGCTCATGAAACTTACTTTTTTCTAAGTGGAAGGTTCTGGTGACATTACTAATGCTTTTTCATTTCTCTCTTCTATGAAGTCTTTTAGACATTCTTTAATTTCATCAAGTTTATTGTTAACCCTTTCGAACTCTTCCAGCATCAAATTATGGTTGTGATCAGCAACAATGGATGAAGGATGATTATGCTCCTATATAAAAAATCCAAAACAGTGTGCATCTTAATTTGAATGCTTTATTTCTTTATGTTGCAACTACAATTTTTTTTGTAAATAAGTGACAACAGTTTTCTTCATCATTATTATAAAGCAAATTAAGGCAAGACATCAGCATGCAACATTAACATTTTTTTACTGAAAAGGCAAAACCTGAATTTAATTAGTTTTCTAAATTTAATACGACACATTCTGCATGTTCTCAGTGTTTTCAAAATATTAAGCCACCAGTTATTGCATCCTACAGCAGCTCTGCAGTTTGCAATGCCTACTTTTTTGTCATTTTACATATTAAGAAAAACTCTTAGGTGGAGTGGATAATAAAAAGGTTTTTTTTGCAAGGCCTACTTATGTTTTTCCAATGCCTTAATTCATTCACGTCTAGGGAAAACACGGTGTCCTACATAAAGTTTTCATAAATCTCTTTGTTCTCTAAATTAAAAGTGCTTAAACTCTCCATGAAAAGAAGCAAAACTGAAATAAATGCCTAATATCATCAATGCAATGGTAGTGAATTCCTAATAAAACTGTAATATTTGAGGAAAAAAATACAATACATTTACAAGTATAACCTTTGCTCTGTTTTTCACTGCTGTCAAAAGACATTTAACTCGATCTGTTTCTTTTTCAAGCTCCATCTCATCTGCAAATGATGTGAATTAAAGCAAATTTAGTTTCTGAATATTTTGTTGCATGTAATTTTACAAATAATTAAAGCTGGTTAACTATAACTGATAGAGATAGTTTCACAATGTTTAAAGCATATCTACAGTTCTCTTAGGTGCAAATAAACGTCCCTCCTTTGCATCTGCATGTTAAAATTTTCGATTTTCCCATCCCCCCTGAACCTCATTAACACCTGCCTCATTTATTAAATTTTTGGATTTCCTAATCTCAATTTTTTTTGTGTGTACATTTCTTTTACACGAGTAAAATGGGAGATGGAATTTTGGAGTTACTTGAAGCCAAATTTTCTTAGTTCTGTGAAGGGAGGAGGGGAGGTACTGTAGCTTTGTGTATTTTAAAATTTTAGGGGGGGGTGCAATTGCTTTCAATTCATTGACCCCCTCCTCTTTCGTATAGATAATACACGGTCTCTTAGGGGAATTCCAGAATCAATTAATGTATAACAAATTGCATGAAAAATTAAAGTGGCCTCTCAAATTGCTTAAATATTGCTCTTCTGGAATATTACAATCAATTTTGTGCTACTGTTATCATCACAATATTGAATTTATTATAAAAGTGTACCTTTTTTCTTCCTTGGCTCTATTTCTGCTAGTTCCGCGTCAGATGATGATTGATCGCTGCTGCTATAATTCTCGTTCAGCACCTTTTCAAGTTTTGCCTGTTTTTTAGTACATTCGTCTTTACTTCCTAACAAAAATTTTCAAAATACTTTACCAACAATGATCAAATATAACTTTGGCAGCAGACTGACTCAGTTTTGTGGTAAACTTCTAAATCAAACCCTTTTAGTTTTACCTGACCAACCAGGTGTGCTCTACAGCACCAAAGGCAAAGCCACAGAGCCTGCAAATATAAATTGTACAATGCATTCATATACACAAAAATTATACATACCTATGAATACAACAGTAGCATCCCACTTCTGACCTTTATTTGACCCTTTCACTGTAACGTCATCTCCACCTTTGGATTCGGCTGAACAATATTTTTGCCGTCCACGAGCGAATATTTCGCTTCATGTGGAAACCATACTATATAGTTTTGCTTCAATTGAGAATCTGCGAATGTCAGAAAGAACGCAGATGAAAACTGTCGAAAAATGAACTATTGTTCAGTTAAAAAAGGTTAACTAATTAATATGAAAATCCACAACTTTGGTCGGGTTTTTCATGACATGTAAATTGCACCAAGTGTGCAGACGAATGTTTCTTGCAGCTCATTTTCTTCAAAAACAGAATACAGTTACTCAATGCTAATGTTACAAAACAAAGCCGCAAAAAGGCAATTACCTGGATATTTATCTGCAATTTGTTTCGTCTGCAGTCTGACGCTCTTTGCCATTTTTTCAGTCATTTTCGCGCAGAACCAAGCTTGTTGCGCTGCAGAGAAACGCCTCGCAACCACATTTTGGCGCCAAACTAGAGTAAAAGCGGCAAATAGCCAATCACAATTCAAATTATCAAATACCAGCCAATCAAATCCCTTTGTTTGTCACCACGTGTGTGTTTGAGAGGTTACATGCTTACACCAAGTTATATGAGGTCTTATATGAAGTTCATTCATTTTACAACATGGCCGATAGCTCGTCAGATTGCGAAGCTTCGTCAGAAGGTCCGGAATCCAGCGAAGAAGAAGCTTCTGCTGAAGATATCAGTAGTTCTAGATCTAATGTGCATAACGGTTGTTACTCGGCTGACAGTAGTTTTTCGGATATATTATGGCCACACAGTGATTCTACTAATGAAAACAATCCGAACGTGATGTTGCCTCGAAACTTTTCCTGTGAATCAGCCTGCAGCGATGATTATACTATATCTTCAGCCAGTTCATTTGATACCGAAAGTCTTGAATTGGAAATTAACTGCAATGAAAATTGTAATTATGAGCAGTATTTAGGGAATGACAATCAAGCAAATGATGAAGAAGCAGAAGTAGATGTTACAAATGAGGGAGATGATCATGATAGCGACTTTGGCAAGTTTGTTTTTTTACAATGCTTAACTTGGTACTTAAATCTTAACACACAATTTTTTTATAACAGATAATTTGGATCGAGATACATATTTCATAACATTTTTAGGAAAATCATCCACATATTGTTCTTAAGTTCTTAGTTATGAATTGTTTTAAGAACACTTTTAATTGTTTCACCTATTGGCCATTGTGACAATAACTATAAAATCAATGCTTATTTTTTACAAACATAATTTTCAGATGAAAGTAACTATACTGCTTGCAGAGCAAAGAGGCCAAGATTGGACGACAGTGACAGTAATGACCCAAATCAAGATGACAGTGATTGTGACATGCACCAATTTTTTTCAGGCAGCAGCAGTCAATTGTCAATAGACTCTAGACCTAGTGCTTCTAGTGATGGTATTGACTCAGATTCCGATGTGTCTGGAGATTGTGACCCACCAGTTTATGATGGCGCTTCACTCACAGTTAGTCAATTCAACTGTGCTTTTTTGGTTCTTACTCAGAAGCACAATCTGCCTTCCCAAGCCATTGAAAACATTTTGAAGTTTTTGCAGCTGATCCTTCCACAAAACAACAAATGCTGTTCCTCCAGTTATTGTTTTGAAAAAAGTCTTTCAGATCTTCACTTCTCATACAACAAGTACGTTACATGCCATGCATGCCAAACGCCTTTGGATAATTGCATTTGCACAAATAGTGCTTGTGCAGTTTACGAAACAAATGGAGTTGGAGAGGGTTCTAGTACATTTTTTGTCATCAATGTGTTGAAAGAACTTGAACAACTGATCTCAGGTGAGAAAATTTTAAGATTGTCACTCAGTGTTTCTCATGCTTTTTTTGATGGTCATAATTTATAATAATAATAATAATATTAATGCATTCAAATGATAATGATAATATTAATAACAGTAATATTCAATTCTATAACGTATAGCACAAAGTCAACATGGTTTTCAAATGTGCCTAATTCAGGCAGAAGGGGACTTATTTTCAGGAGTATTGTCTGTTAGACTGCAATCGATAAACTTAGGCATCAACAGTTTCAATGCCAGAACAAATTTAATTCTGCAAAGAAAAACATAAACACCGAGTTTTATCAAAAACGTTTTTTCTCATTGTTGTCAAATATTAAAGATAATAATAATATTAATATTTAGTTTTTGGTTAAATTGCCTATCTTTATTGTAATAATAAACAGCTGCAAACCTCAAAATCTACCAATCTGCAAAATTAAAATTTATCCAAATATTCGAGCAGTACATAATGTGAAGGAATAATAATTTCTAAAGCATGTCAACATACTGCTTTCTCTTATAAAGAAGAACTGAGGAGTTGGGAGTGCTTTTTTTTTTTGCTGTTTGCGGTTAAAACATCTTCAAATTTCATCTTTTGTCACATTAGCTTTGCCCTTATTCGCTAGCTAACATTACACATACACATCAACAAGCAAAGTTCCACAATCAAATTTGTGACTTCAAAGGCAGATTTTTGGACTGGAAGTTTGTTTCAGTTGCTATATTGTCAAATTGTCATTCTAGAGAAAAATTGAAACTGTATGAACACTTTAATGGTTTCTCAGGTTCTTGAAACAAGTAAACAACTCCATGTAAGGATCAACATGCAACCTGTTTAATAGCTACAATTAAATTTTTTAAAAAATTGATTCTAAACAAGGAACTATGCCTCATAATCTAGATTTCTTTCTGTTGTTTCATCGTCTCAGACTACTACAGTACTTGTCTAATCTATTCGTCTCTTGCTGTTCCTGCCGTCTGGCATGAAATTTCGAAACAAACTAAATGCAGCTTTCAAAGCTTTTGTTCTTTTCCGACTCGCCGAACAGATTTGTTCAATTCACAGCATAAAATTAGAGGTTTATTTTGTCTTGGAAATCAGAAAGGTTGATAGTTCATGTCAAAATAGTATTGTCTGCTCTACTGTACTTTTTACAAAACCGAACCGTTTTTCCAAATTATGCAATTTTATGTTGTTTTTTTGCTGATTATGTGACAGATTTGACAAGAAATCAATTGTGCAAAATTATTTTGATAAAAATCTATTCGATGGCAGTGTGATTGTCCAAACTTTGAATTTTGATTGGCCGGTAGAACACATTTTTGTCAAGTGTGTGGACAGGTAGTTGCAATAGGCAGTATACCATTTATATTGCACTAATTTTTGTTATAGAACACTGGACTACCATGAAACAATTCATAGAAGGATACAGGCCCAAGACTGGTGTGTACGAAGATGTATCTGATGGACAGGTGTACCAGAAACTGACTTCAACATGCTTGTGAAAATGGTAGCTTTCCCATTAGTTTGTACTGGCATCTTGATGGAGCACCTGCACTGAAATCAATTAATTTATCTATTTGGCCAATTCAGAGTTTCATCGCACAACTCTCTTTGAATTTAAGATACTCATACAAGAACATCGTCATGTCTGGTCTATGGTTTGGCAAGACAAAACCTAATATGGATGTTTTTCGGGCAAAGTTTGTGGAAGAAGTAAAATCACTTCAGGATGGGTTCCATGTAAATGTTGCAGGTACACCTGGTCAACAGTTTAAGCTTACAGTTAATGGGCAGGTGGCAGACTTGCAAGCTAAAGCTCCATCACTTAATTTCAAACTTTACAATGGGAAGTTTGGATGTAGTGTTTGTCTGCACCCTGGTCGAAGAATGCCTGGTAAAGGAAATAAGAGAGTATATCCCTTTTCATCAAATGGTTTTCCAAGAAGGAGACATGCAGATACAATTGTTCATGCACATCTAGCTGACAACACTGGCCAAGCAGTTTTTGGAATCAAGGGTTTGTCACCAGTTCATGAGATCTTACAGATACCAGATATGTTGCTATTTGACTATAAGCATCAAGTGCTTGAGGGGGAATACACCAGAAGATTGTCAAAATGGCTGAGTGATACATGCCCAAGTCAAGTCAACCTTAAACAGGACAAAGAAAACCTTATCAAAGACCTTCTAGGTATTAAGCTTCCTCATGATTTCAAAAGAAAATGTCGATCTTTGAATGAATTCCATAAATGGAAAGCAAGTGAGAAGCAAGTTCTTTTACTTCATGTTGGACTACCTCTTCTTAAACAAGTCCTTCCACCAGAGTACTTTTACCATCACTCTCTGTTAGTCACTGGAGTTCGCATGTTGTGATGAACAGATGTCAGTTGCAGAAGCAATGCTATCAAGTTATACAAGATTGTTACCAGTCCTATTTGGGGATTGTGAGGCAACATTTAACTCACATTCTCTCACTCATCTAGGAGAACAAGTGAGGGGACATGGACCATTAGTTCTCCATTCTGCTTTTGTGTTTGAATCCATGTTGGCACACCTCAAGCGCCTTTTTCATGGTACTCGTGGTATTCCAGATCAAATCTGTAGAAAACTTGCAATTTCACAGCATATAAACCAGAACATTTGTGGAAGCCTCATGGCAAATGAGAAAGCTGCACATTTTGTTGAACAAGTTTTGAAAAAAGTACCTGTAAGCAAAACTTTGTAAAACTTGAGGATGATATCAAGTTTTTTCCTCCTCTCAGCTCGAAAATTCCTCAAGTTAATTACCCAATTGAAGGGTTTCCAGCTGATATTTCAGGTTTCACATCAGCTCAGCGAATGCTAAAAAATGGTCAGGTATATCACAGCCTCAATTATGTGCATAGACGCAAGTCAGTGAGTTACCTAGTCAAATTTGAAGACAGTGACAAAACTCACAGCTTTGGAAAGATAGAATATTTTTTGAAAGACAGAAATGTTGGTTTTGCTGTTCTTAATGTTTACAGCAGTCTGCATTTTAATGTCTGTGAAAGAACTGTCCCTGAACCAAGAGATCCTGTTGTCAAAGAGTTTTGTTCACAAGGCTTTCTTGGGTGTGCCTTTACGGCAATCAAGAAAACTGAGCAATATAAATTAGTAAGCTGCAGAAATATATGCTCAAGAGTAATCCTAGTTAAAAGCAATGAGACTGGTGTAGATGGATACATGTCTTCAGTCCTAAGAAGTTACCAGCATGATTGAAGTACTTAGTAAACAGGCTTACAAACTTACCTATTTTGAAAAGGCATTCTCAGTCTCAAATGTGACAATAATCTATCATTTTCAAGTTCAAAAGGCTAAATCGAGAAAAATATATACTGAACAATGCCTTAGATAGCTGAACTGCTCTTGATGCAAATAGTCTTCTGAAAAAATGACATTTCAGATTTTAGGCCAAAATAGTTTCTCAGACATTATAAATATAAATATGGCTTGAAGTTTTTATTTTTGTTATTTTTTTTCTTTTTAGTGCTGCAGTGCATGAAACACAGCAAACTAGCCCTTGTGGTTGACTGCTCACAGAGATATTGACAATAGATTACACATTTCTTTCCATATGTTTTCTATATTTGAAAAATAAAATAAGTTAATGTGAAATGCTAGCGCTGATAAGAAACCAAGAAGTATTTTTATTTGGCCTTGTATTATTGATTAATGCACTAGTCAATGTACCCCCCCCCCCCCCTCACCCGTAAAGCTGGGGAAACATGGGGAATTAGCAGCTTTAGCCTGTAAAAAGTTAAAATGCCCCACCTATTGAGACAAGATGCCTGGCTAAGCCCCCACATTTTATCGACTCTTATAAAAGAAAAAAAGTGCCTAGTCATATTAATTAAAGCAAGACTAACTTTGTTTTAGATATACATTAATCACATGCAACACTATCAAATGTCTAGTTCATAAAATGAGAAAGATCTGTAGTATTCAATGCAACTTTCATTTCTGGGGTACTGAAAAAATAGATTTTAGAGTTTGTTTACACAGCAAAGATTTGCAATCTAAATTAAATTAATGATGGAAGAATTTACCAGCTGTTTACTACATTATTTTTGCAATATGATTGGGAAAAAAACCCAGACATTACACTGTATTTAAAAGGTGTAGTTCCCCTTTGCCATTAATATTATTTTCAGTATAATATTCTTTATGTGCACCTGACATCATAGCAGACATGTTGGTTCACTTAAAGGAATTTTGGTGATTTCTTTTGTTTAGGACTCCCACATGGGCGCTTTGTCTTTTGTCTTTGACAACTCAGGGATTGGGTGCACACCAAGAATAATGAAAATAATGACAAAGAGGAACTACACCTTTAGTGGGGAAAAAGTGTGCAAAATTTGTTTTGGTTTAAATAATTTATAAGTACTGGTGGTGTACATATAAGCACTCAGAAAACTCCAGTTTAAACAAGTCTTGGATAGTTCAATTGTCAAATGCTTCTTTCTCCTTACATAATACTCCTCACTGGCTTTCTGCTCCTGGAAAAAAATTGTATGAAGAATTGTTAAACAATCAGTAACTCCTGTGTATTATAATAACGCATCAGTGAATAATTATTTACTAGTTGACCAAATAATTACTTTATATTCTGATAATGAAAATTATGGAAGCAACTGGAAATAAAACAAAAATAACAACCAGAACTAAAGATATACATGATTTTTTTGAAACAAAAGAAACGAAAAGCTGTTATTTAAATTAGAACAAATATTGAGCCACTGACCTTTGCCTTCTGCCCTTTTTTAAACCACTATTCTTGGTCTCACTCCTCCTCTTCTATATCTTGTCAAAATTTGCTAAACCCCCACCCCTGGGGCTTCAATAGGTAAATCCCCACTTAAGCCCTATATATGCCCCATGTTTACCTGGGGTGGGGGGTTTACATTGACTTGTGCATAAAAAAATGAAGTTAATGTGATAGCCATTTTGAAATGCTAGCCTGAAAAGAAACCAAGAAGTATTTTTATTTGGCCTTGAATTGTTAAATAATTTGCTTGAGAATTTGCCATATTTTTCGACAAAGTTGGGTTTAAGCTACCAAGTCATTTATTTGGGCAGGCTAACACAAGTGTTTGAGTTGGTACATTAAACACTAAAGTAATGGATTTCTTAAATTTTTTGGTTCCAAAAACCTGTGTGTACAAGATCGTCTTTCAATGTCACTTATGAAAAAATAACTACAGTATTAAAGTTCTCATTCAAGACCATTTTCGAGATCTTAGTCAAGATCCTTTTCAAGAACTTGAAAAATCCTGTTCAAGTTCCTGTTGAAAATTCCTTTTCAAGATCCTGTTGAAAAATCCTATTCAAGATCCTGTTGAAAATTCCTTTTCCAGAGCCTGTTGAAAAATCCTTCTCAAGATCCTGTTAGGATCTTACGAATTATTAAGATCCTGATATGCTCAAAACAATTTTAAAATATCTACAATATCTGCCGTAGGATCTTTAATAGGATCTTGAAATGCTTAAATCTTAATAGGATCTTAACAGGAACCTATGTAAGATCTTATCCTAACAGGATCCTAAGGCAATCCTACAAGATCCTGTAGGATCCTACAGGATCCTGTTCAAGATTTCTACCAGGGTATTGCCTTAGTAGCACCTTTTAAATTTGTGTTTGTTTATTACTTTCAAAATTCCTTTATACCAACACAACAGGGTTTTTTAAAAAAATAAAGGTTGCATTTGAAACAACTCCCTATGGCTCATGCCAAAAGGTTAAAAGAACTTAAAGTTCAAAAAGATAAATCACCATTTTTCTCAAAGCTGTTACTAAGTAAATAGCTATACTTTACATTTTTTTCTCAAAACTTCGATTCTGATATGACTACACCTTATTTACTTGTTTTATAATAATAATATCATCAAATTCTGTCAATACACTGCAGCCACCTGACTGTACAAAACGTTTGGAAATTTCATCAATGCTGATTACTAAAGTCCAACCTTCAAACACAAACATACCAACACTTATGAAAAATAGTTAAATATATAGTGCATTCAGTTGATTTTTCAAAGATAAAGCCTGGTATACATTAATAACGTTAAAATCAAAAGAAGATATGTTTCAGTTCCTTTTTTTATTCAAGGGGCATTTTGAACTCGAAGTTCTCAAGTGATCATTCCCCCCACACTTGCAGTGCTTTTCGGCAACTGCATTGCTCCTAGATTGTGGGGTCAGTCTTTCTGTGGCTGCAGCTAATGCCTCCTCCTCGCCCAGTTCCCCATCACCACCATCATCGTCCTCGTTTCCATAGCAATGAGCAATCTTCTGTCGTTTCGTGAACTGTCTCCTGCGAAAAAGCAAAGAATTAATAAAACTAAATGACATTTGTATTGCATAAGTTAAAGAATTTATTTATTATATTACATTTTGACCTCTGTGTTCACATTTCAAAATGTTAAAAGCCTCTCTGTACACAAAGAAAAACAGTCTTTGTAAACTTAGTTGTAATTTTTTTCACCAGTGTTAATCAGGAAGGCTCGATTATGGTTAGTCTTGCATTCTAAAACAAAAATGACTTCGAACCATCACAAAAATGCAGTAGAACAATTACCGTATTTTGCCGTGTATAAGTCGACACCATGTATAAGTCAACCCCCAATTTTGCAGCCAAAAAAGTGTAAGTTTTAGAGTTCCCGTGTATAAGTCGATCTCAATATTCTATTTCGTCATCAGCTAAGGTCGTGAGGGACTGGTACGAGAGAGAGTGGCGCTGTGTCGTGTCGGTTGTGGTTTGCTTCTTGTCGTGTTTAGGTGAAGTTTTTTGAGCTCACGAGAAAGTATTCTAGTTTTTACCCTTTAC